>APFE030036899.1:0-11947 GCA_000404065.3 Pinus taeda | reverse complement strand
TATATATAATTTCAAATAATGATGAATATTTCAATTTATTTTATTGTTATGTTACAATATTTATATATTTTTATGTTTTCAAAATAATGAAAGTACTATTTAAATATTATTAAAAATTATTTTAATGTTTTGAAGTTAATGTTATGTTTTAAATAAATTTAAAAACACTATATAGAAAACTCTTCTTGGTTTGGAGATGTAAAATCTCTTTGGCATCTGACTAATCGCAGACAAGCACCCACACAATCCATTGCCAATGAGGCATAATCACTCACATGAATACATGCACACAATTAACAAAGGGTGCACACAAACATAAGCATAGCCACAAACATTACACATATTGACTCACAAAGTGACATGTTCACACACATCACACTTACTATGAATTTTAGAATTAACATTATTTTATGCATATGATGAAACTTGAATATAGATATTATGATGTTGACAATTAAATTTATTTTATAAGTTAATTAGTATGTTATGAAAATTGGCAAGTATTTATTTTCTTTATTATTTTTAAAACAACGATTATGATTAACAATTTTTTAGAATTAACATTTTTTCCACATTATTAAACTATAGTATTATGAAAAATAAAATTATAAATTATTAAAATTAATGAAAATTTTAAATAAAATTAATAAAATTTATTGTATTATATTGATTTTGGTATTAAATAATTAATTGATATGTGTTATTACATATTGATGCTATTATATAAATATTATGTTATCTTTTTTTTTTTCTAGGGATTTGAATCTTGAGTCTCACTTTTTTCATAATACTTTATAACATGACAATCATCCAAACTCAAAAGAGAAAAATATAAATTATAAAATATAAATAAATGTAGGTTATAAATGTTATATAATTTAATTGAATAAAAGTGGTTTTGTCATTTGTGTGTATGTGGGGAAGTTGTTTGAAAAATTGAAAAAATGTTAAGTAATGTATGTGAATAAGAGTGGCTTTGTTATTTGTGTGTATGTGGGGAAGATGTTTCAAACATTGAAAAAATGTTAAATGATTTAAGTGAATAAAACTGATTTTTCCATTTGTGTGTATGTTGGGAAGATGTTTAAAGCATGCTTATAAATTATTATGATAATAAAATGACATATTTGTGTTTGTGCATATTGGAGGTACTATAACTAAAGATCATGAAAACCATGAGGACAAGGAACACAACTCAAAGGAGGGTTCCATTCAACCTTCCTAAGAGCCTTTTGGAGGGGTTGAACTCCCCTCCAACAAAAAAATATCCTACTCCTTTTATTAATGGTATTTTGTGTTCATGTACATTCTTTGATGAAGACATCTAAAGAAAAAAATATTTTTCCCTAATTAAATCACTACAATAGACAAAAATAGATAAGGTCTTCCATCCACCCGCAACTTTGTTATTGATCAATTTTCTGCAACATACAACATTGAAATGATATTGTTAGTATACAAACCCTTCCTAACAACTTGTAACATAATTAAATGCACAATTCATTAAAAAAATGCATGATATCTCTCTCTCTCTCTCTATATATATATATATATAATCATAAACTCATAAGGCATGAGAAATGATGAAAAAAAAAACATGAATATAATATTATTATGTAAAGTGATTCAAATATAATATAATTTATAAATTTAATATAATAACAATTAAATCTAACAATTACATATGGAAAATAAATAAGAAAAATACATTTGGTAACTTACTTTTAACTTGAATACAACAATAACATGTTTTTATTAATTGAAGTTCATCGTGTATATATAATTTTAATACTCAACAATTAAATGTTATATATTTTTTAAATTAAAATATAAAATAAAATATTGAATAACCAAATATAATAAAATATATGATGACAAAATACATGTTTATTTTCGAAATTCTGAATGGACAATACAGATTCTTGGTAAATATTTATCTCTTAGTGAAAATAAATGCTACATTGAAAACTTCGATTAAAAAAAAAATAAACAGGTTGTGATATAATTGATAAAACTACTTAATCATTAGTAACAAAGAGAAAGAAATAATCTTTGCCACCTAACTCGTTAAAACAAAAATCAATGTCAAGTGGTATGACTGTTTTATCTTCTCATCATCATCACAATCCTATTTCCCACTCTTACATATGATCTATCATAATTTCATTATGCTCTGTATTTTTCCTAATAAAGACTTCTACATATTTTTCCCAGATTTGATTTTGATTTTTGTGCTGGGAATAACTTAAAATAAAAAAGCCTTTAACTAATATTAAAAAAAATAAAGTTGTAGGAATTTCTGGGTTCTTCTCTATTGGAATATGGAGCTTCCCCTCACAAAAATCATTGCCAAGTAAAACAATAAACTCTTGCGAATTTAAAGCCCTTCCGGCTCCAGCAATCTAGAGACAACACAGGATATGTGTAAAGCAGAAAGGCTAAGGAAACAACAAGATTCAATTCGGTTGGCAGGTATAGATAGGCTAGATTTCTTTTCTTTTTTTTAAATAAGCCACACCATTTCGCTAACAATATGGTTACGAGAATAGCAAGGAAAATAAATAGGCCGCGCCACTTCGTCTTTCTAAAATAAATAACTAAACATCTACAGAACAGGGCAATCAACAAAAGAATACTAACCTTGCTTGTTAGGCATCTTTCTTTTGCGGCGGTTGAAACTCTGGAAACTCCTCATTCTCAGCTCCAAAAGCAAGCACTGGAATAGATGCTCTAGCTTCTGTATATAAAATAATTCCAAATCATCAAATCAAAAACAGAAGAATGAATTTAAAAATAAGAAGCAAAAGAATGAATTTAAAAATAACTAAAAAAAATGTTAACATAATTACCATGTTACTCCAAAATTATATATTATTTGTTCATCTTCAACCGCCTCTGCATATTCTCCTCAGCCACAACTTTCTCCTCAAACATAACACAAGCATTTACACACACAACAAATTACAAGCATACAACAACACCGCACATTGCAAACATACAACACATTTCTGGAGCACTCCATAAGGTAGACAACTTTACATCACATCACAGTGTCTCTCCTCAGCCACAACTTTCTCCTCAGACATAACACAAGCATTTACACACACAACAAATTACAAGCATACAACAACACCGCGCATTGCAAACATACAACATATTTCTGAAGCGCTCCATAAGACAGACAACTTTACATCACATCACAGTGTCTGAGAGAGAGAGAAATACCTAACGGAGTCTAGTCCATGCTTAACCTGTTCAATCATTCAACAAAAAAACAAAATTCGTCAGGTTATTCAAAATTCCCTGTGGAATGAATTAAAGGGACAAACCGATTAAACCAAGGGACAAACCGATTAAACCAAGGGAACAGAAAATTACCCCAATGCGGCCTTTCCTTCCCTCTGGTTCTCAGACTGTGTAAAAATTCCTCCTCTTGAGCACAACCTCGTCTCCATGGCCAATTAATATCACTCTACTCTTCATTCATCAACTGCCAGTCGCTACTATATAATCACTCAAGCATTCCTGAAAAGGCAGCCAAGATTTCGTTTTAAGATTCTTTTTTTTCTTTTTACCTTTGTGTTCAAGTTGTTAAACCAATCTTTTAATCACCATTTCTTAAACCAGTCTTTTAAACTGAGCTGAGTTTTCATGTGCTTTTCTGCTTTTAAATAATATTTTTGAAAACCGGGCTTTCATGTGTTTAAAATCTATTTTTTTATTACTTTTAAATGAAGATCATTCGTACGAGTTTTCCCTATGGTTTTAAAATATATATACAATATATAGATTTTTAATGTTACATTAAAAATGATTAAGAATGGAATTATACGACACTAAATAAGTAACTATAAAATCAATAAAATTAATTTATGAGAATTTTGTTGCCGGTCGCTATAATTTATGTGAGGTTTGGGTTTTATTGGATGGCAGATTTGGGTTAGTAAGGATCTATATCGCACTAACCAAATATCAATTAGAAAGATGATATATTTAATTACAAATATATGAATTTATACTTCCACCTTTAGGATCCACCGTAGATATCGCCCTCAGGAAGGCTACTTGGTTATTAGCCATCTCATTTCATTACCAAACTGGACAATTAGCTCATGAGCCTTTCGCGTATGGTATTTATTTTATATATAATTTAAAAGTAAGTTTCTTTAAATAATTTTCTACATTTCTATAAAATAAAACTAAAAAATATCTTTTAATAGAATATTATAGAGTGATAAGGGTTATAGTGGTCGCAGGCCTTGGAATGAACATTTGTGCTTGTAGGTGACTTGTCAATTTTGCGCTAGAAGCTTGTTGACATACAAGCACATGGCCGTCAATAGTTGTAAACTTCAATAGAATATTAGAAAACCAAAATTGTTAATATATATTATTTTTATTTAATACGATGTTTTGTATTAATCTTTTTTTAATAAGTATAAATTTATATACTATTGAATTAGATTTCTAAAAAAATAAAAAAAATTATAAACTATTTAATTAGGTATTTAATAAATATAAAATTATAAACTATTTAATTGGATAGTTGATAAATGTGAATTTTTAATCTACTCAATTAAATTATTTAGTAAGTATTGAAGATAATGAGAACAGAGAAAGCTATTTGCAATTACCTCTGAAACCACTTCAAACCATAGGATATGCAATTACCTTTGAGAAGTTGAGGAGGTTGAAGAAGTGGAGGAGAGGAGGAGAGGCAGAGTGGGAGAAAAGGGAGAGAGGGAGGAGGAGTAAGGGAGGGAAGGGTAGGAGGAGGGGAGGACGGGGGGAGAGAGGAGAAGGTCAAGGTTTGGAAGGGGGGAGGAGGTAGGGAGGCGAGGGGAGGGGAGGAGGAGGGAGGCGAGGGGAGGGGAGGAGAGGGTGCACGGTGAGGAGGAGGAGCAAGCGAGGGAGTGTTAGGACGAGTGGAGGAGGCGGGTAGAGATAAGAAGGTGAAGGTGGGGAAGGCACAAGTGGAGGTGGGGGAGGTCGGAGGAGGCAGATGGGGGGAGGGGAGGAGGAGGATGGGGGATGCAGGGGAGGAGTGGCTGTGTGGTGAGGAGGAGGAGGAGGAGGCTGGGAGGGGGGGAATGTGAGGAGGAGGATGCGGGAGAGGGTAGATGGAGGAGGAGGAGGCAAGGGAGGCTGGAGTGGTGTGGGGAGGACGAGGAGCGGGAGGAAGGGCAGGTGAAGGAGGAGTAGAGCGGGTGGAGTAGGAGGATGGAGAGGAGGAGGGGGAGTCAATGGGATAAGAGGGGGAAGATGTGGAGGCAAAGAAGGTGGTGGGGTAGGAGATGGAGGGGGAAGATAGGGAGTGAGAGGGGGAGGATAGGGAGGAACGGCACGAGGGAGGGGGTGAGTAGGGAGAGGAGATGAGGGGAGAGGTGAAAGAGGGGCCAAGGGAGGAGGCAGAGACATGGGGGGGGAGGTGGAGAAGGAAAATTTTGGGGAGATGGAGGAGGAGGAGGAAGAGAAGGCAAGTGAGGAACAGGATAAGGAGGAAGGGGTGGAGGGGAAATAGGAAGAAGACGTGGAGGGGAAATACGTTAAGGAGGGGGTTGGTGGAGGAGGAGGAAGAGTGTGAGGATTACCCGCTAGAGGAGGTAGGGGAGGTGCATGGGGAGGATGGGGAAGCGGGGAAGGAGGAGAAGGGGATGGTGGAGAAGGTGGAAGAGATTGAGGGGGAGGAGGAAACACATGAGGTAGAGGTGGAGGGGGTGGACGAGGAGTAGGAGGACGACGTGGGGCGAAGTCGCAAGGGCAGGGGCTTGGAAGGATGCAGGGTAGGAGGGGGAGGAGGTGGAAGAGGTGGAGCAGGAAGAGGTAGAGGAGGAGGTGAAGGAGGCGAGGGAGGAGGAGGTACAAGAGGAGAAGTGTGAGGAAACAAGAAAGGAGGTGCCAGAGGTGTAGGGGGAGAAGCGGGAGGAGGCAGAAGAGGTGCAACGAGAAGAGGTAGAGGAGGAGTTGAAGGATGGAAGAGGGAGGAGGAGGGTGAGGCAACATGAGAGGAGGTGAAAGAGGCATAGCGGGAGAAGAAGGTATGGGAAGAGGGGGAGCGGGAGGAGTCTGGGAAGGAGGGGAAGGAGGTGGAGGGAGAGGTGGAGGTGGAGTTGGAGGCGCGGGACGGGAAGAGGAGGCAAGGGAAGATGCAGAAGTGGGGGAGAGGAAGTTGGGGAGGAGGAGGAGGAGACCAAGCCATGGGGGGTTGGAGGTGGAGGGAGGCAGGGGAGTTTGAGGAGCATTAGGGCAAGGGGGAGCTTAGGGAGGAGGGTGGTGGCGATGGGGAGGAGGAGGAGGATGAGGGGGAGGCAAGAGTTGGGGGGCTGAGTGGGAGGAGGTAGAGGACGATCAAGGGAAGGAGGAGGAGGTGGAAGAGGCACAAGGGGAGGAGGAGGAGGGAGGAGGAGGAGGAAGAGGACATGGGGTTGGAGGTAGAAAAGGTAGAGGAGGAGGAATATGATGCGGCGAATAAGAATAACATAAAAATACATAGGATTTAATAGTTTAGCAACTCTCTCTCATAAGAAAATTTGTTTCCCTTTTATTTGTAATGTTACAAATTTCCTTATAGAATTACAAAACTAGTTCCACAAAGTCTTTCATAATCTTTCATATTTTTTTTCACATAATTATATGTTCATAAATGATTACATACTTATAAATATTCACCTTCTCTTCAAAATAAACAGACAAACATATAACAAATCTTTTCAAACATACTTATGTTCTTAAATATTTTTATTAAAATAGTTGGCCAACCTAAGTTATTTCATGGGAAATAGCGATAAAATACTACCATTCAGAACCCAACCTTGAACCAATACTCTATTTGTTCCCCTATTTAATCCCCAGCTGTCATAAAATAACAAATCATCATAGAAGGAGTAAAATCCTTATGTTTAGCACATCATGAACGTTTAGAAATGTCTTGCTAAAATCATTGTGTTCTAGCAGTATTTCTCTTCCATTGGTGTGTTCTCGTTCGAGGCTTTCCTTATTTGCCAAATATATATATATATATATATATATTTTCTTACAAGATCCAAAGTATGGAATTTATTTCCTTATCACCCTAGTATATTCATTTTATTAGAAGTTCAAAAGTATGGCATTAATTTCCAAACATACATACTTTTTAGTATGCCAATATGTCCTCCCTTCTCTCTCTTTTTGAAGCACAAACAACTCCAAATTTTTTTTCCTGAGAGTTAGGACTAATCTCTCATGTTAGATCTATGATGTGCATACACCATAACACTCAATTTTTATTTTTTTGAGTTACTATCAATTTTCTAGTCATGAAGTAATTTATGTTTTGGTCTTATGTCTTTGTATGATAGTCATTGGGCCTACCTACATTTACCCATAAAAAATAATCCATGACATATTGATTTTGTATTTATAAGTAGTTCCTTGGAGGAGTACTTACATATAATTTTTTTTATTTTTTCCCTTGTTTACAAACATTTCGCACATCAAAGACTATATGTATCATCCTAAATTCTAACATGAGTTGTCCTATCCTAGTACTGACCTAGTACAAAGGCACATCACCTTATCCTATCCTATCCTATTCTATTCTAACATTGCTTCGTTAGTGTGCTAAGATCTAGAGCATCGATCTAGAAAGGTGGTCATCGATGGTAGATATCACTCCAGGGTGGTTGAAGTAAATATTTTCCTCCTCTATCGCTTCTCCACTCACCATTTTCGCAGCTTCCCACCGCAACTCTCTAACTCTGATGTAGTTAGGATTTCATGGAAGGTTCAAGGCACAGACTGTTCTGGAAGTAAGTTATTCGTTCCACCACTACGTCTCGTTTCCATACATCTTCTCTCAAGTTTTATTTCCAATAGTGGGGCTACTTTCTTTCTTCAGATGCGATTTCTACAGCCTAGCCAATTCATTCTCAGTGGTTAACCACGAGTTTCGTCTTTGTTTTCCAGTACTGATTAACTGTTTTCTTAATGTTATTTTCATAAATCATTATGATACTTATCTAGTTGCTAATTGCATTGTTTATTTGAATTTTCATGTTTCCCTTCTGCACAAGGTCTGCCCATTTAACCCAACTAGGTGATGGGTTCTACCCGATTCCTTAACAATTAAGTCGGGTTCCATTCTCTCTTCTCCTATGGTTGTTTCGTTGACCTAGGGTTTAAATGTTTTATTTACCGCTGGGTTCATCTAACCCTTTGCCTCTCTTCTTGCTAGCAGGGTTCCTTCGCAACTACTGGAACCATTAATAATCCTTTCGATTCATAGTGCCAGGTTACTTTACAAACTTCATTATGCTTGTTGAGGGTTCTGCCTAGGTTTATTAATCAATTTAGAAAGTGTTTCCCCTATAATTGTTTTGGGAATTATCTTCTTATTTTTCTTGGGAATAGATATGTCTACATATTTGTCGTTTTTGGATAATGTCTCTGTTATTTACTTGGGGAAAAATCCTACCATATTCTCATGAAGTTTCCCCTTCTGTATCTTTTGCAAAGAGGGGGTTCCTAATTCTAAGAGCACTAAGACCTCCACACCAAGTTGGCCTCATGAAGATCAAATTGGCCTCAAGGAAGGTGATTCGACCTCATTGGAAGTCTATATATACAAGGAAATTTGACTTCATTTCAGCATCTCACTCTCTCAAGCATAGTTCGATCTTTGGAAGCTAGAAGCTGGAAGATGGGAAGAAGTGTGAAGTTGAAGGAAGGGTCCAAAAGGAGTGCGAGTTTGATCAAGGTGGAAGGGAAGAAGAAAATGTAAATTTTGGTGCCTCTCTCTCTCCCGTGTGGTTTGGTTTAGGAGATCAAAATCTCCTAGTCAAGGTCGAAGTTGTTGCTGATGTCAGAAGCTACCAAGTTGAAGTTGTCAGGGTTAAAGTGTTGTTGCTTATAGGTCGAAGGTTGGATCAAAGAAGGATAGGTTGGCTTGGTTTGGAGGAGGTCTTTATCTAGATAGAAGAGTCTCAAGGAAAATTATTGAAAGAAGATATTTTGACTGGGTTTTCCCCTAGATAGGGGTTTTTCCCTAGCAGAGTGCCTACATCTTTTGTCTTGTATTTTTAAGATCTTCATGCACACATAATTTGGTAATTGTTTGATGAAAGATAATATAACAAATAAGTAAAATAAGGCAACATAATTCACAAGTAATTATCAAGAAAGAGAAATCTAACCGTAATCCTACTAGCATTGATTTCTCAACATCCCCCCTCCTGTAATAATGTCCAAAGTGCATATTGGGTGGAGGGTGGTGTAATATAGTTCATCTTCTTCCTCCTCTTCTAACCACAAGGGTAATTCATGCTCAATATAAGGTTGAGCAAGAGGATACAATACCAAATGTTTAGAGAAATGTCCATTCTTAATGGTTATGTTCCCAACCCTACAACTAATGTAAGAATCAATAATGGCTAACCATAAACTTCCCATGATGAGAGGAAAACCATTAAACTTGATTTTGGCTTAAGAACCAGGAAATTAGTAGGATAATCCCAAGAGTCAATGGAGACCATAACATATTCAACAACTCCCTCAGGAACTACTATGGATATATATGCAAGCTATAACATTGTGGTGGTCTTTCTCAAAGCCCCTTGGAGGTTTAGCTTTATCATGGTTTCCTTAGTCATGATCACATCCCAAGATCAATTAAGGTGTTAGGGACTATAATTCCATCAATTTTCACGTCTACTATAGGGTTTCCAGGGTGTAGATATTTCAGAAAGATGACCCTCCCAAGCATCAAATTAGATAACTGCCCAACAACATTTATGGTGGGAGCGTCTCTCTTTCTTTTTGTAGGCTTTTTGAAATATTTATCCTTGACGAGATTATTATATATGGGAAAATATTTAATAGTCTAGAGAAGTGGTGTTTAACACACAAGTTCTTGAATTCTCCTAGCAGTTCAACCTCTTTTAGGGTGTGTTAGCTAGGGTGGATCAACCTCTTAGGAAAAGGAGGTGGATTGACTTGAGGAACACTCTCTTCCTTCTCATCCTCAAACTCTTCAGGGGGAGAAGGTGGGTGGTTATCTGGAAGCACTCTCCCAGACCGAAGGTTGATCTCCTGTATTTCCATAGCATAAGTAGGATAAGGCATCTCTCCATTGTGGACCTGTTGTGCTTGCTTGTTGTTCGGATTGAATTTGGTTGAGCAGGAATTTGAGGTTGCTTAGGTGGGTTAGGATGAGTGAGTTGTGGTTGCGGTTGGGGTGGAGGTAGTAAAGCAAGAGGTTGGTTAACTTGAGGCCTCCACTCTTGTGATGGGTTGCCCCATTGAGAAGATTAGGGTGGATATGGCTGAAAAGGATGGTTTACAGGTTGAGGAGGATATGGAGGAGAATAAGGCCAAGAAGGAGGTTTGCACCAGGATGTAAGAGTGGAAGAGTACCAAGGTTACAAGGGTGCATTATGAATTGGATAATAATAAGATTAGTGCTACCCTTGCATGCCTTGTTGATATGATTGAGGTCCTTGAGGTCTTCTTTGATTGATGAAACAAAGTTGTTGTGAAACCCCTTCTCCTCCTTGGTATACAACTTTTAGTTCTAGCAAAGAAGGGCACTTGTATGCTGTATGATTTTATTCACAGACTAGGCAGACCTTTATGAAATTCAATGGGCACTCATTCCTAGGACGTCTTTTGGTGAATCTATGGTAGAAATAACTAGTGTATTTTTTGCTTCCTCCCGCTTTCTTTTGATTTGCATGGTATCCATTTGCAATGTAAATGTACATGGAATTTCACTCTTGAAATCCTCCAACATGTTACCTATATCATTCTTAATGGATGTTGTGGAGGGAGAGGGACTCACCAAGCCTTGACTAGCCTTACCCTTCTTCCTGGAAGCCCTAGAGTGATTCTTTAACACAGTTTTAATGTCACCATAGGATAACTGATAGATATCTCCTCTAGATAGCATGTTGAGGGTTTACAACATATCTTCCCTCATCCCTCAGCGAAGAACTAGTTTGAGTGATTCAAGATCAAGGGTGCATCTGGCCCTCCTATAACCGAATTGAAATATCTCCTCATAGTCTTCTAGGGATTCATCAAGTCCAAGAGTCATCCTAAAGATTTATTCCTTGGTTTCCTTAGACCTACAACAGTCCTCGTACTTGTTATTGAAGGCTTGTTGCATTTGGGCCCATGTAGTGATGCTACTCCCAGGCATACCTATAAACCAACACAAGGTTGCATATTTGAGGGTAGAGGGGAATAATTTCAGCTTCTTCTCATCAGATACACAGTCATAGGTCCTACAGGCAACAAAAAATTCAAACATGAAGGTATCAGGATCCTTAGAGGTTAAGCCATGGAAGTGTAGAAGGGCAGTAGGGATTATGCTCTTCATTCTAGCGTCTCCATTGGTCTCTCTAATAGGGAAAACCTAATTGCCCCTACTTTCATCCATATTTTTGATAGGTGAAGTGGGTTCTTCTTATTCCCCAATAGGTTCTTCAAAAATTTATCTAATTGCCTTTGATTTCTCGCTTTTCGCATTTATGCACAAGGATTCAATTCCAAATAAGGCATTGTTGCCTCTGCTTTCTCGCATTTTGCTGTGGTTATTCTACAGGTGATCCAGCCTTATGCACTTTCCATTGCAATCATATCTGCTTCACTTTCCATGACTCTTTTCATAAAATTAAATGACATGGTCAAATGCTTTCACTATTACTGAAGTTTATATGATAGCGAAAATGACATGGTCAAATGATTTTACTCTTGAAGTTAAATATGATAGCGAAAATGAGATATATGATTAGACTGTGGGTTGTTGTTTTCTCAGGTTTTCTGAATGTGTGGTTAAATTAATTTTAATTTTAATATGTTTCTTGAAGTATTTGACATTAGTACTGATGAAATTGCTTGACAAAGTGCCCTTTGATGTTCTGGTTTTTTTTTAAAGATTCGATTAAATTAATTTTAATTTTGATAGACT
>APFE030036898.1:187671-200194 GCA_000404065.3 Pinus taeda | reverse complement strand
GTTCAGCAGTTTTGTAAAGCATTTCACCCCTCCCACTCTCTCGGGCTTCATGCTTTAGGGGGCATCTGTTACACAGTAAAATGTCATTGTCTCCTTGTCAGTCTCCCTACTGTGTCATAAAATCAAATCCATCATGCTCATGCTCTGTGAAATGGCCAAAAAACCCTCTTTTCCTAAGTTTATTGGATCATCGCGACTGTTATTGAAATAACCGCGCTGACTAGTGGATGATAGTGTAATCGGTGCGCTGCCAGCGCGGAAGAACATGGGTTTTCTGCGCTAGTCGAATTTCAGAGCCAACGCACCCTCCGCTTGTATAAAATCGCGCTGACCAGACCTCTTCTGTAATTGAGATGCGATGCCAGCGTGCCAGCCCAGTTATGCACCCGCGCTGATCTTGTTTGGGCGAGTTTGTTCTAACAGTCGGCCTTCCAGATGACTTCAGACCTGGTTGTTGGCTTTGTAAAGTTCGCCCTCCCTTCTATGGCATGTTTGTTCGCCTGATAACCCACTTTCCTTGGGGATAAGCTCATCCTTTAACTATTCATGGAGACTCCTTCTCCTATATAAGCCTCCACCATTGCCATGAGCAACTAGTTTGGAACATATAGACTTTGACATAGAGGAATTCATAGTGCATTAGTGCTGCTCTTTATAGGCATTTGGTGTGTTGTGTGTGTGGATTGCTTGAGAGCTTAAGGAAGGTTATCAAGTTTGTTGCCTTGTGTGAGAGAGAGACTTGTTTGTCTTGGGAGATCTACCTTCAAGGGTGAATGCTTATGAGACCTGCTGGCTGGACCCTCCAGAGAAGGACTCAGCGTCAGAACATTGGTTGTACCTTTTCTGTATTTGATTAATAAAGATAGATGACTACTGTTATGGTTCCATTCTCATTTGTCTTATGAATGGTTAATGTGAATTACATCCTTTCTGACTGATGTATAGTTGCTTTTAGTAGATTTTACGCTTGTGTTTGTCTTTTCTTTGCTTGTGCAGGTGTCCGCCCACAAGGATAGTGGAGGATTGTGACCGGCTGGAGTGAAGGAACGAGAGGGCCATCTCTTCATCAAACATAGCACTGGAATCCAAGTAGGTGTTCTTTACCCACTTGTTAATTGCAACTAGGAACTTGTAGAGTAGCATTGATTGATTGTTGCTAGACCCGTTCTGGGCTAGTAGGGATCGCCTCTATCCGTAGAGGGGATTTACCTCTCCAACACCTGTGATGAATCTAACTCGCTGATTGTAATCCAAAGCTTTACTAAGGGATTCAGCCATTAAGATGAACAGATAAGGGGAGAGGGGGCAGCCTTGTCTTAGCCCTCAAGAGGATTGGAAAGAGGATCCATGTCTACCACCAACAAGAGGAGAGATCAAGGGACTTGAAATGCAAGCTATGATGAGATCAAGGAAAGGCACAGCAAACCCCATTTTCTTTAGAAAAGCAATGAGAAAAGAATGTCTGACTCTGTCGAAGGCATTGGCCAGGTCCAATTTCAGAATAAAACCCTTTTCCTTTCTAGAATGGCTGGAATGAATAGCTTCTTGGACAAGGAGGATTGATTTGGAAATTTGCCTGTTGGCCAGGAATCCTCCTTGGTTTTCACAGATGAGAGAGGGGAGGAGAGGTTTGAGGTGAGAAGCAAGGATTTTGGTTAGGATTTTGTAAGATGAATTGTAAAGAGAAATGGGTTGAAATCGGGAAAAAGATGAAGGCTGGTTTTCTTTGGGAAGAAGGGAGAGATGGGTGGCATTAGTGAAACCTCCAATTTTGCCCTTACGTTGAATCCATTTTATCATTTTGACTAGATCTTTTTTAAGTATTCCCCAATAAGCTCGGTAGAAGCAGATGGGGAAACCATCTAGGCCAGGACCTTTATCTGGTTGGAGTGTCCAAATAGCTCTTCTTATTTCTTCTTCTTCGATCTCCATGATCAAGCTATCATTTATTTCCTTGCTGATCTCAGTGGGAAGATATTGCAGCAAATCTGAGTAATCTTCCTCCTCTTTTGTTTCTGTTAGGAGAGAGCCGTAATGATCTAAAGCTGCCCTTCTAATAGCACCTTGAGTGGTTTGTAGATTGCCTTCTACATCTATGATAGATGTAACATTGTTCCTAATTTTCCGGATGGTAGCCTGCTTATGAAAGAAAGCAGAGTTTTTATCTCCTCCTTGCAGCCATAGCTGCGTAGATTTTATTCTCCATTTCTGCTCCTCCTCTCTATTGGCACGATATAGCTGGAAATAGAGTTCACTTTCTTGGTCTTTGTCTTCCTGTAAGAGTCTGTGTTCCTCTATTATGCTGTGAGTGTTTTCCAATTTGGTTTTTATCTCTTTTTTTTACTTCTCAGGCTTCGTGTAGTAATTTTTTTCCCATTCCTTTAAGGCGTATTTGGTCCTTTTTAGTTTGTTTACCCATATGTATCCCAGTGATCCTTCTATGTGCTGACGCCGAGTGCTTTGAATGATCTCTTTGATAGCTGGGATGCTATTCCACAGAGGGTTGTATTTTAAGGGAATGGGCCCTAAGGGGCAGTGGGCTTCGAGAACAAGAGTTGTGGGGTAATGATCAGAAGCAGAAAAAGGTAGGATGGTGGCATAAGCAATAGAGCAGGAGGAGAGAAACGTGACATTCACCATAATTCTATCCAGCCTCTCCATGATATTTCCTTTTCCCATCCTGCGATTGCTCCAGGTGAACCTTCAATTTTTTGGGACAACATCAATAAGATCGTGATCTTGCATGATGGTCTCCAACTACGTTCTGTAGGGATCAGGAGAAAAGTTGCCTCCTCTTTTCTCATTGGAATGTAGTATGAGATTGAGGTCTCCCCCAAGAATAATACTACTACTTTCTTCTTCATCTATAATTGCTTTGAGGGTAGCCCAACACTGCTCTTTGTCTCTGTAATTGTTTGGTGCATAAATGTTATAAATGATTATCCTTTGGCTATATGTAGTGTTCTCTAGAATGGTTTTTATCCAATGTTGGCTGACTGTGTCTGTTATGAAATTCCATATGTTGTGATTCCAAAGGGTTGTGATTCCCTCGGATGTGCCCCTTGACTCGCTAATGCTACCATTATACTGCTTTTGCTGACCAATGATTCCTTTCATTTCTTATTGACCTTGTTTTGTTTCTTGTAACAATAGGATTCCAGGTTTCTCGTGTTATATGAGATCTTTTAAGGCAACTATTTTTTAGGGGTGCCCTAGTCCCCTACTATTCCAGGATAGAATGTTCATCATTGAGTGTGGGGGGTGCGGAGAGTTGCTTGCCCTCCTTGCTCCTTGTGTACTATTTCTTTATCATATTGCCCCAAGATGTATGAATCTATGGGGTTCTGAGTGCCCATGGCAATATCCTTCTAAGCATTTTCATCTCTCTGCTGCTTGGCAGACTTCCTTCCTGGCCCATGTTTTTTTTGTATGTCCATAGTTGCGCCATGCTCTTTCAAAGAACTCCTGGTAAGTCTATAAGAGGGTGGTTCTAGGGAGAGGGAGGAGGAGATAAGCAGAAGGGGGGAGGGATCAATAGCATCAGCTTGGGGCAAGGGAGGGGGATTGTCTTCAGGGGGGGAAAGAACAGAAAAAGGATTGGATGATGAAGGGGAAGGGGGGGGATGGGCTGGAAAGGGAAGGCAGGAGTTAGAGAGGGATGAGGTGGAGGGAATGGAAGGATTATGATTGGGAGGGGTGGCTTTAGGGTATGTCTTGGAGATGGGGGTTGTCTTCTTTTTCTTAACCGTTTCCCATTGCTCATCTTGTGAAACATTCTCTACATCAACTAATTTAGAACAACGATTCGCAAAATGGCCATATTCGTGACATACCTTGCATTTGAACTGTATCCGCTCGTAGTCCAATTGCTGAATGTGAGTCCAGTCGTCCACTTTAAGTTTGATGGCCTCAGGAAGGCCTTTGCCTAGATCAACTTCTACACATATGCGAGCACAGGCTTGCATATTATCTTTCGGTTCACTACAATCAATGAATCTTCCAACAACATTACCAATAGCTCGAACCAATTCGTCTCCCCAACAATGGAGGGGAAGGTGAGGGAGTCGAACCCAGACTGAAACAGCGCTCGGGACATCCAATTTGGGATCGAAATCTGGAGTCCATTTGTTGAGGTATATGCCTCTGGAATCCATAAAATATGGTCTGTTTCTGAAGATTAGATCTTTGTCTTCTCTTGACTCGAAATGGAAGGTGAAATACCCTTTCCCGCAAAAGCGGACGGAGATTTTGCCTTGTATTTTATCAGACCAGTTTTGTTCAACCCATCTTTGCACTATCTTTAGAGATGGCCAGAGGCCAGTAAATTGTCCGATGAGACCTCATTCAGCTAATGAAAGGGTGGCCATGTGAGGAAGAGCTGGAGGTAGGTTAACTTCTTGCAGAACATCGAGCTTTTTTACGAACTTGGAGAGTACTAGGCGAGGTCGCTGAGGGGGTAAGGATTTAACCAGGGCAGAAAAGGCCTGTTGGGTGGCGGTCGCCTCCAGTGAAGCTTCTGGAGGGGCCATGGCTGAGATCTGAAGGCCAAGGCGAGATCAGAAGTGGCTCGACCTAGCAGGTGAGAGCAGGGTGTGCGCAGCTTCGAAAAAAAATAACATTATTCACACATTTGACGAGCTCTTGGTAAAGTGTTTCCAAGAGGAGGCTAGAATGATCTCCAAAGGCAGAATTTCACATCATGAAGAAGGAGAACCTACTACATTTTCAGCCTATGACAAGAGAAAGAAAGGTAATAAAAAGAAATATGCTTTCAAATCAAATAAAGGGAATCTCGACATCTCAAAAGTTAGATGCTTTAATTGTCAAAAGCATGGTCACTTTGCTCGTGGCCATAGAGAACGAAGAAGAGCACCTAGATTGAAAAACAAATTTGATTATAGATAAGACACTTCTGAAAATCAAAGAAAATCCCCATTCTAAGAAAACAAGAAATCCAAGGTATAGAAATAATGTAGGGGAAGCTCAATCAAAATATATTCTTGGTTTTTCTATTTCCAGAGCTTCTTTTTCATATTCATTTGATAGTTAGTTAGTTGATAATGGTGCTTCCAAACATTTTATTGGTTGCAAAGAAGGTGCTCTCTAATCTAGTTAAGAGGGGACTAATTTAAATGTTATCCTTGGAGATAACTATACTCACCAAGTTAAAGGTTATGGTTCAGTTTCATTTCAGTTAGATGATGGCAAATCTATTTTTCTGCAAGAAATTTTCTATGTACCTGGTTTGAAAAAGAATCTTTTATCTATATCTACTCTAGAAGATAAAGGAATGAAAGTTGTTTTTATTAATGGAAAAGTTATAACATGGCCTTTGAACTCGAGTATGAGAGAAGCCTTCACCCTTGTATCAAGATGTGAAGGCATTTACAAAGTCAATGGTAAACCCATTCATGATTTGGTCCATGCTATCGATCTTCAGTGTGAGCTATGGCATAGAAGATTCGTTCACCTACACTATAAAGCCTTACCTCCGATAAGGAAGATGGTCTCAAAAATGCCTAAGATCATAATGGATCATGAAGGAATTTTCCCATAATGTGCAAGTGGAAAGCATATAAAGGGACCATTAGCTTCAAGCAAAACAAAAACTCGTCAGGTACTTCAACTCTTGCATTCTCATTTATGTGAACCTATGCCTATTACTTCTCTTGGTGGCTATTTATATTTCATGATTTTATTTGGTATTTTTTCTCGCAAAACATGGATATTATTTAAAAAAAAGGGAGGGGGGAAGCATTTGAGATGTTCAAAGATTTAAAGGCTATATAAGTGTGATAGCAAGCAAAAAGAAAGAGCAAGGGAAGAGTTTTATCAAGTGTGAAGGACAATATCTGATCAAGAGAAGGAGGAGATCTTTAAGAAAAAAGCAAGATCACTTCAGCTACAAGTTGATTAGACATTGGTGACTTTATTCTCTCTCTCTCTCTCTCTCTCTCTCTCTCTCTCTCTCTCTCTCTCTCTCTCTCTCTCTCTCTCTTTCTCTCTCTCTCTCACTCTTTGCTGAATAATTGAAGAAATCTAATAGAATAAGAATAATTTGGGCTTCCCCTTTGAGGGTTTTTCCCTGGTCATGGGACCAAAGTCTCAGTGTCTCATATTTGTGCTTGGTTGTCTTCATATGATCCTTAAGTTTATGGTATATATAGAATTTTTAATATTAAAAGTTTTGAAGAAGAAATATGCATTCTAAGTAATTGTAATAGCATAGAACATTCAATTTTATGCAAAATACATTCAACTTTCTACAAAGTACATTCAGTTTTTTGCATAAAACTTTCAAGTTTCTGCAAAGAGTTTTTAAATTTATGCATATAAATTTCATATTTTTTAACATGGTATCAAAACCTTGGTGAAGACAAGTCCAATGAGACCAAAAATCATCTAAAGAGGCCCCACTTGCTACCAAATTTTTCTGATCAATATGACTTTTTCCTACTTCAAGGTAGAGGAGAAGTTGAATGGTGCGTCAAACTTTGGCCCGTGGAAAGCAAGTCGAGATATCACTCTTCAAGAACACAAAGTTCTAGAGTATGTTGAAGACACAATAGATGATCCACCACAGAATGCAAGTGTTGCCGTCAAATCCAAATATGAAAAGGGTGAAATCAAAGTTAGAAAAATTATCCTTAATTCTCATAGTGATCATCTCATTACTTATGTTTATGGTTTGAAGAAAGCTAAAGAAATGTATGACAAACTAATTGGCATGTTTGCAATTAGTAACTTGAACCATATTATTGCCTTGAAGAATCAGTTGAAGTACATTAAGATGAACAAAGAAGAGACGATTCAAGCATACTTCCTAAGAATGATCAAAATCAAGTATCAACTATCAACAATTGGTGAAGGTGCACGTGATAAAGAAATGGTGTTGATTGTGCTTGGAGGCCTTTCTCCTGTTTGGGAGACTTTTATCACCAGTATCAGAAATATCAACACTATTCCCACATTTTATGAGCTCTTGGAAAGTGTATCCAAGAGGATGTATAAATTTAATGTGTAGATCTAAAACTGCTTATGTAATTTAGTAAAATACAAGACTCAAATTTACTCTGCTCATCTGCAGAATTCAATTCACGACCGAGAAGACAAATCATAAACATGCATCAATATTTATCACACATACACAGAGATTTATCTAGGGGAAATCAATTTCTCAAAACCCCTTCCTATATGTATTCCATTAATCAAGAATAAAGAAGATAAGGAGTGCTTTCTCAACCCTTAGCACAACCTACAACTGTATAGTCTATCCCCCTGCCTGACTAACTGACTCTGGCCAATACTTAGCCAATTTCTCGGTCCTTCAATCTCCTATTTCCTTACACTATTCCTTGAGAAATTAGGCCCCTATTAATTAGGAAATTCCTCAATCTGGATTGTGCAATTCCTTTAGGTTGATATCTGACTGCATGCACCACTCGTACAACTTGGACTAGTCTACAATTAATAGTAAATTTCCCTTGAACCTATATATCAACTGGGTAACTCGAGTTTTTTGCATGCATCACTTATTTTGGGTTGATTGATTAGTTAACTAATTGATCACTGAAGATGACCACTGCTAGAACTTCCACTAGTTTTTCTAACAATTAAAACTAGTTTAACTGACAATAACTCAATTTAACTGAAATAGATTGCTAGAAATTAGCAATCAATCATACTGAACTGAACTCAAGCTTCTCCAAATCGAATTAACTAATTTAAATGAGTGACAAGTGCCATGTCACCTCGGTTAACTACCTCCAAGATTTCTGTTGAAATGGGAATTTGAACTTTAATCTAGTTTGACCAAGACAAATTCAAAACTAGATTTTCTTACTGCATTTTCAAGAAATGGATTATCAGATACCCCAATCCTGTCTATATGGAACTAAAATTTGCCTCTTGAAAAAGCATTTGTCAAAATATTTGCATCTTGTTCCTTTGTAGGAATGTATTCTAACAACATAATCTGCATCTACACACAATCCCGTAGATGGTGATACTTGATGTTGATATGCTTGGATCGATCTTGAAATATTGGATCCTCATAGAGTTTGATACAACTTTTATTTTCATAGTAAATCATAGTAGGATCCATAATCTGACCAAATAACCCAACAAGAATCTTTCTCATCCAGATCACCTCACATGTTGCTTGACTGGCATCCATGTACTCTGCTTATGTTGAGCTGAGTGCCACAAATCTCTACTTCCTACTGTACCAAGAAAGAGTTGTAGACCCAACACTCAAAATTCCTCCTGATGTGCTCTTCCATTTTGATGGCCTCCCCATCCAATCTGCATTTGTGAAGCCTTGAAGCTTGACTCCCTTTGTCCATTTGTACCATAGTCCAAACTAAGTGATGCTCTGAGATACCGCAACACATGCTTTGTTGACTTCTAATATAGTTTGGTTATCCTAACCATAGCCTAACTAATTTGGTTGACTGCATAGCACATGTTTGGTAGTGTGTTCATCAAATACATTAGTGAACCCACAAGTTGTCGATAGATGGTAGCGTCCACTACTTCACTTGAAGTAGTATCCGCTTTCCTCCAATTCCTTGCTACATGAGTCTTGATGGGTTTGCTACTCTCCATGTGGAACTTCTTCAATATCTCATTGGTGTACTTTCCTTGAGAGACAAATAGATCCCCATCTCCTCGTCATACTTCCAAATCGAGGAAATAATGCATGAGTCCCATGTCCTTCATTTTGAATTCTCTTGCAAGGTCCTACATGCAAGAAATGATCAACTTCTCATCACTGATTAAAATTAAATCATCGTATAACACAATAATCAATAATTTACCTTCAACCATAATATGATAAAGGTTTGAACCTGCTTCACTTTTGGTGAAGCCCAACCTGGTGAGATAAATGTTGATCCTGTCATACCAAGCACAAGGTGTTTGGTTCAATCCATATAACCCTCGCTTGAGTCTGCACACATGTGAATCTCATTCAAAGGTATCAAAACCTTTTGGTTGTTCAATGCACACCTTCTCCTCAATAACTCCATTGAGGAATGTTTTTTTCACATCCATCTGGTGGATCTTCCACCCCATCTATGCAGTCATTGCTAGAATTGATCTAATGGAAGAGTACCTTGCTACTAGAGCAAAGATCTCCTCATAATCAATTCCCTCAACCTAAGAGAACTTCGTGGCCACAAATCTGGTCTTATATTTATATATGATTTCGTCTACTACATGCTTCACCTTGTAAATCCATCTCGAACCCACCATTGATTTATCTTATGGTCTTGGTACCACTTTCCAAACAATGTTTCTAACAATGGAATCATATTCCTCTACCATAGCATCAACCCATACAGGTTGCTCGACTAATTTCTCGAATAAGGATGGTTTTGTCTCTACTAGCTCAGTCATCAGAGCCATGTAGCCACTATACCGATCCAATGACCTCCTTTGCCTGCATTGTGAAGTGGGTGCTCCCACATTCTCTCTAGAATCATGCAATAATTTGTTATCTTCCTAGTTCATTTCCTTCCTTCTCTAGATGTCTCTACTTCAATGGTTTTCTCTGCTTCAGTGGTTGTCTCCACTCTCTGCTCCTCTGCTTATGGCGATTCCACGACTTCTTGGCATTCTTCCTTTGGAGCTAAAATATCATGATCTGAATGCAACTGAAGCTCCCTCTTAAAAGAACAACTCATTGCCTTCTCCTCATCAAAATTCAAATCCCTTCAAACAACTGTAATTTTAAGAGATGGAAAGTACACATGATAGTTGTGAGGTGTTTTTGTGTACCCCACAAATATTCCCAACTCTGCTACTGACTCTATATTTTTCCTTGATTCCTTGGAGACATGCAATATATTGATGCTCCAAATATTCTGAGTGTGACACAAATGGTGTATTCCCTAAAAAATATTCTTTTGGTGTACTCATACAAGAATCCGATGAGGACTCCTATTTTGCAAATAGACCATTGTGTTGCATGCTTCAGCTGACAAGTGTAGTGGTAGGCCTTGGTCATGCAACATCGCCCTTGTTGCTCCCACAATAATTTTGTTCTACCTCTCAACCACCCCATTCTAATGTGGGTTGTGGGGTGCTATCAAATCTCGTCGAATCCGTTCTCTGGCATAGAAATTTTTAAACTCATTCGACACGTACTCACTTTTGTTATCACTCCTGAGAACCTTCACTTTCTTGCTATTTTCTTTGTCAACAAGAGATTTAAATTCAAAAAACTTGAAGAATGTCTAGTCTTTCTTTTGCATGAAGAAGATATAACACTTCCATGATAAATCATCTACAAATATAACATAATACATGTGCTTGGTAGTGGAGGCTATCAAGAAAGGTCCACAGACATCAGAGTGGATCCTTTCAAGGCCTGCATGCGCCTTGCTATCTCGTTCATTGAAGGTGGCTTTTGTGTACTTCCCCACGTTACACCCTTTGCATGTATCTTGCTGCTCTAGTGCTCCTTTGGGGAGGCCTGTTGTAATTTTTCGCATGATCTTCAATGCACCATGATGCAAATGGCCAAGTATTATATGCCATAATTCGTTGACATCTTGGCTCTGCACCTTCTCTGCATTTGTGCTCAATTCAACACAATCTCCCACATCCATCGTGTAAAGGTTCTTCACACGAACCCAAATCTGCTTCACTTATCTCATGGTGATATTTCTCGGGAATGCCTTCCCTTTGTTGAATATCACATCGTAGCCAAGGTCTTCCAACAATATGATGGAAATCAGCTTCTTCTTTAGACCTGATACAAGCATCACATCCTTGATCCTAAGAGGGGAGCTTGACTCCCTCTAAAAGGTGATTGTATCAATCCCTATCACGTTGTACCTTCCATCATCTCCCATCTTGATGTGAATTTAGAGATATTTCTCCTCCAAGTCACTGAAAATTTCTTTGTTCCCCATCATGTGGAACGAGGCACCACTATCCAGATACCACACACTCGCCATCATTGTGCTTTCCATGCATGAAATGAGATTAAGTCCAACTCGGTTATGAAGTCAAAGTTTTACCTATCGCTCCTCCTGAGGGCTTCTTGCCTGCCTTCTTGTGTGGACACTTCATTACATAGTGCCCGAGTTCATAACAGTGAAAGCAATTGATTTTGGACAAGTCTTTCTTCTTGCCACCTTGACCGGATTCTCCTTTGGATTGAGATTTCTTCCCTTTCCCTTTATTTTCCTTTCCATCCAAGGCACAGTTTTCTTCATCATCACACTTGGATGAAGTCTCATCTCTAGTATTATGCCTTATCTCCTCCTGTGCTAAATTAGACCAAAGGCATTACTTCTCCCTCCCATTCACTAAATCTTGGTAGTTGTGCCAGCTCTTGGGAAGGCCTAGAAAGGCTAGGCTTACTAGATCGTCTTCTACAACCGTAACAACAACACTCCCAAGTTATCACGACATTGTGTGAACCTACTCAGGTACCGTGGTATTGTTTCATTCTTCTACATATTGATATTTCGAAGGTTGTCCTTGAGCTCCATCTTCCTATGGTCACTATTGTTCTGGAATAGCTTTGGAAATTCTTGCCACATTTCATATGGAGTCTCTTTTCCATGGATATTAGAGACAATATGGTCTCGTACTCCCTCAAATATGATCTTCCTCGCCTTGGCTACACACTTCTTCCAATCTGCCAGATTTTGAGCATAAGTTGTTGTCGGTTTTTGGATATCATTATCAATGAATTCCTTCAACCCATTACCTTTCGGCATTGCCTCCATGCAGTCCTTCCAAGCAACATAATTTGAGCTTCCATCAAGGGCATACTCGAGTCTCAGTCCATATAAATCCATCCTACTAGCTCTAAAGAATTGATCGTGCAAATTTGATCCTCCTATAATAAAAAGTTTGAAATCTCTTCTTATTGTGAATCCTGCAATAACATGTAGAAATTTAATGTGTAGATCTGAAATTGCTCATTTAATTTACTAAAATACAATACAAATCTATTCTACTCATTTGTGGAATTCAATTCATGATCGAGAAGACATATCATAAACATGCATCAACATTTACCACACGTACATAGAGATTTATCTAGGGGGGAGAAATTGCTCAAAATCCCTTACTATCTGTATTGCATTAATCAAATAATAGAGAAAAAATACAATGCTTGCTCAAGCCTGATCACAACCTGCAACTGTATAGTTTATCCCCCTTCCCGACTGACTAACTCTGGCCAATACTTAGCTAATTTATCGGTCCTCCAAGCTCCTATTTCATTGTATTGTTCCTTGAGGAGTTAGGCCCCTATTAATTAGGAAATTCCTCAATATAGATTGAGCAATTCCTTTAGGTTGATCTCTGACTACATGCACCACCTGAACAACTTGGAATAGTCTACAACTAATAGTACACTTTCCCTTAAACCTCTATCTCAACTGGGTAACTTGAGTTCTCTTCATGCATAAGTTATTTTGGATTGATTGATTAGTTAATTGGTTGATCACTAAAGATGATTGAAGTCACAACCCACTACTGGACCTTCCACTAGTTCTTC
>APFE030036898.1:171950-186040 GCA_000404065.3 Pinus taeda | reverse complement strand
GGTATCCTTGTTTCGTTTATTTGTTGCCTTCTTGCCAAGTTTAATTGCCTTTAATTTCTGAGATGAATCCTTGAAACCCTCGCATGGGGTGACTTCACCAGGAGGCCTTGATCTCGATCTGGAGTGTGACAACATGCGATGCTTCTTCTTTGGTTGATCTATATCCATAGTATCAGTGCAACAAATCATATCCCCTTCATTCACCAGGCCAATACAAACCCTTGGCAACAAAATACGTTCTTCTCAAGCCAACTTGGCTTTGATACCAATTGTTAAGAAATTTACCCAAGAACACAAATTAATTACTGAGAATTACTGAGAGAAACAAATATAAAAATAACTAGCAACAACCATAAACACATAAATACACATGTTTATGTGGGAAAACCCCAAATCCGGGGAAAAAACCCAATCATAATGAAATTTAATTATCGTGGCCAAAACCCTGGCCAATCCGGCCAATTGAGCCTTCACTGCTCACCTCCAGGCCTTGCATTACAATGAAGTCCTTCCAGCCTTTTATAGGCTCCATTACATATAATACCACGGGCAGAATACCATGGGTGCACAATCCCATGTGCCCCAAAACCATCACTGTTTAACCTCCTTTGACTCTATCCCGAGTCAATTTTACCTAACATTCTCATCATTTTGAAGCCATTGGAGTAGTCCAGAGAAGCTGAAGAAGCCATCTTCAAAGAGATTTTCGTCCAAGGAGATTTTGGAGCTTAGGGCCACCAGGGGTTGGAGGCTGTTGTAGGAGCTACCAGTATTCATTCTCAGCAAAAAAATAGTCATTCCTGACTATAATGAACCTTATGAATCCAATGAATTTTTTTTAGAAGCATTTGGAGACTTTTAAAGGCCAAGATTCTGAAGGGAAGTTTCAGGCAGCCTAGTGCCATCCATGGAGGAAGGCCTAGATCAGGGATGCAGTGCTCGTTTTGAGCAAATGAATAGTCATTTGTTGATGTCAGATATGTGTTGGAGATAGTAGCAGAGGTTTTGGAGACATTTGAAGCATTCTAAAGGAGTTTGTGCCATTAAGAAGCTCAGGGAAGCTCAGTGCACCTGCTGAAGGAATCAATTATAAGGGAGCCTAGATCTGTTTACACAAAGAGGACAGCCATGACAGGGATGCATATGGTTTTACTAAGCCCATAGGTTCAGTTATTAACCTTTTGGAGTTGAGTGTGAAACTTGTAAAAGAATTCAAGCCGTAATCCAAAAGAGCCAAGTCAACTAGACAAGAGCTCACAAGAGACGTAGCCCACGAGATCGAGGTGAACTCCTTATTAAATTTGTTGTTATGTGTGATGTTTATTTGCTGCATTATATGTCTAATATATATGTTTAATATCAGCTGAAACAAATCAAGTTAAAGCACTTAAATAGATGAAAACAAACCAACACATACACCTGTTTCAAGTACCTAATTCTGCAATTGTCAACATAAGCTAGATCATTTTTGTTTAAGCTTTGGAGTGGAAGGTTCTTGTAAGCATGACAAGTTGTTAAACCCCTCATTTCAGATCATAAACTGAACTCAAGCTTATCCAACTCAAATTAACTAAGTACAAGTGCCATGTCACCTCAGTTAACTACCTTCAAGATTTCTATTGAAATAGAAATTCGAATTTTAATCTAGTTTTACCAACGCAAAGTCAAAACTAGATTTTCTTGCTGCATTTTCAACAGAGGAAGCAAGGATGATCTCTAGAGGGATAATTTCACACCATGAAGAAGGAAAACCTGTTGCATTTTCAACCTATGACAAAAGAAAGGATGGTAATAAAAAGAAACATGTTGTCAAATCAAATAAAGGGAATCTAGACATGTCAAAAGTTAGATGCTTTAACTATTAAAAGCATGGTCAATTTGCACGTGACTATAGAGAAAGAAGAAGAGCACCTAGATTCAAAAACAAATATAATTACAAAAATTACACTTATAAAAATCAAGGAAAAGAAATAATGTAGCGGAAACTCAATCAGAATATTTCTTGCTTCTGCTCTTTCCAGGTCTTCTTCTGCAAATTCATTTGATAGTTGGTTAGTTGATAGTGGTGCTTCCAAACATTTTACTAGTTACAAAGAAGCACTCTCTAATCTAGTTGAGAGGGAGGCTAATTTAAATGTTATCATTGGAGATAATTCAGCTCACTAAGTTAAAGTTTGTGGTTCAGCTTCATTTTAATTAGATGATGACAAATCTAATTTTCTTCAAGAAGTTTTGTATGTACCTGGTTTGAAAAAGAATCTTGTATCCATATCTGCTCTAGAAGATAAAGGAATGAAAGTTGTTTTTATTAATGGAAAATTTCTAACATGGACTTTGAAGTATGAGAGAATCCTTCACTCTTGGATCAAGATGTGAAGGGATTTACAAAGTCAATGGTAAACCCATTCATGCACTGGTCCATAACATTGATCTTCAATTTGAGGTATGGCATAAAAGATGCGCTCATCTACACTACAAAGCCTTACCTCATGTAAGGAATATGGTTTCTGGAATGCTTGAGATCAAAATGGATCATGAAGGAATTTGCCTAGAATGTGCAAGTGGAAAGCATATAAAGGGACCATTCCCTTCAAGCAAAACAAAAACTATTTAGGTACTTCAACTCATACATTCTTATTTATGTGGACCTATGCCTATTACTTCTCTTGGTGGCTACTTGTATTTCATGAATTTTGTTGATGATTTTTCTCACAAGACATGGATGTTCTTTTTGAAGAAAAAAGGGGAAAGTATTTGAAATGTTTAGAGATTTCAAGGCTCTGATTGAAAATCATATTGGAAAGTTAATCAAAGCTTTCAGATCTGATAATGGGGGAGAGTTCACCTCCAATGATTTTAATGACCTTTACAAAGACGCCAGAATAAAGAAAGAAACCGTTGTGTCGTATAATCCACAACAAAATGATGTGATTGAGAGGAAGAATAAAACCATTATGGAAACGGTCAAAGCCATGCTGCATGATCAAAAACTACCAAAGTTTTCTGTGGGGAGAAGCTGCAAATATTGTTGTTTATGTGCAAAACAAAACTCCTTGTCAAGCCTTAGACAATAAGACTCCTGAAGAAGTATTCACTCGTAAAAGGCCCGAGGTGAGTCATTTGAGACTCTTTGGTTGCCTCGTGTACTTCCATGTGAAAAAAGACAACAGGAACAAACTAGAAGCTTTAGGTAAGAAAGGTATGCTTGTTGGTTATTGTGATAATTCAAAATCTTGTATAATTTATGTACCTGGTCAAAGAACTATAGAGTTTAGCAGAGACATAACATTTGATGAAGATGCAGCTCTTAGAGAAGCAAGAGACTCTCCTCCTCCTGCCATTGCTAGAAGACAAGTTGTTAATGAAAAAGAGTATGCATTTGCATCTGAACTGGAACCTGAGAATGAGCTTGCTAATAATCCAATGGGTTCCATGGATCCTCTAGATCATTAATCACATGATCCTCCTACCAGAAAGAGACCACTATGGCTATGAGACACCTTGCAAGATGTTGAAAAACATGTTTCCCTAAGAGGAACGTTCATAGAAAGTAAGAATCCAAGTCGGTTTCAAGGGCATGTTATTACCATGAGCAACATCATTGAAGCATAAACATGCACCCTTGAAGAAGCGACAAAAGAACAATTTTGGAAATATGCCATGATTGAAGAATATAAGTCCATCATCCATAATGATATTTGGGAAGTGGTTCCTAGACCTCAAGGCAAATCTGTTGTCACTTCCAAATGGTTATTTAAGATTAAACATGGTGTAGTTGATAGTATTGAAAAATATAAGCTATAATTGTATCTAGAGGTTTTTTTCAGTAAGAGGGAATAGATTATGATGATATTTTTGCAACTATAGATCAATATACTACTATTTGATCTATTTTTGCCTTAGATATTAGCCAAGGATGGACTCTTCACCAAATGGACTTGAAAATTTCTTTCTCTTACATGGCTTCCTCAAGGAAGAGGTATTTTTGGAACAAACATAAGGATTTGAAGAGAATGATAAGGAAACTCTTGTATGCATACTAAATAAACCCTTATATGGGTTGAAGCAAGCTCCAAGAGCTTGGTATGCTTGCATTGATAGCTACTTGATAAAGATTGGTTTCATAAGAAGCAATGCATACCCAAACCTCTACTTCAAGACAGTCCTAGATATACCTTTGATTTTGGTATTGTATATTGATGATTTATTCTTAACAAGAGGGGAACCTCTTATCCTCCAATGTAAGAGGGAGTTAGCTTCATACTTTGAAATGAAAGACCTTGGTTTGATGCATTACTTTCTGGGTCTAGAGGTCTGGCAAAGACCTGATGAAATTTGTCTTTCTTAAGGAAAATATGTTGTTAAGCTTATTGAAAGTTTTTCTATGGTAGCGTGTAATTCCATGCATCCTCCTATGGAAATGAACTTTAAGAAATTATGTGGCAAAGTTGCAGGACCTAATGTGGGAAATCCCACATAGTATAAATAGCTCATTGGTGCTTTGATGTTTTTGGTAAACATTAGGCATGACATATTATTTGATGTAAACACTTTAAGTCAACATATGGTACATCCCTTTCATGCTCACTGGATTGTCGCAAAACATGTACTCAGATACTTGCATGGAACTATCAATCTAGGATTGGAATACACTACTAAAAATGTAAGACTTCATGGATATACTGATGTTGATCAGGCTGGTAATTTTGCTTAGAGAAAGAGAAATTTTGGGTGCTGCTTTAGCTTGGGATCTACTATGATCTCTTGGATGATCAGAAAGCATAATTTTGTTGCACTGAGTACATTATTGCTAGCATGGCTAGCTGTGAGGCAAATTGGTTGTGAAATATTTTTGGGGAACTATTTGAGCAAGTTTCAAACACAACAATTATATATTGTGACAATAAAAGTGTGATTCATCTTGAAAAAAATCATGTATTTCAAGACAAGTCCAAGCATATTGAGATCAAGTAACTATATTCGGGATATGGTGCAGAGAGGAGTAGTGAGACTCCATCACATCTTCACTAATGATCAGATAGATGGCATTCTTACGAAGCCTTTACCAAAAGGAATTTTTTTGGTTTTTAGAGAGCAGCTTGGACTTATGGAGGTGACCCTTCTGGGAAGCAGTCATAGCTGAGATGAGATGTAGCAAAGAGTAAGAACACTTCAGTTATAAGTTGATTAGACAATGGTAACTTTATTCACTCTCTCTCTCTCTCTCTCTCTCTCTCTCTCTCTCTCTCTCTAAACAATTGAAGAAATATAATAGAAGAAGAATCATTTGGTTTTTCCCCTTATAGGCGTTTTTCCCTGGTCATTGGACCAAAGTCTCAATATCTCATATTTGTGCTTGGTTGTCTTCATATGATCCTTAAGTTTATGTTTTAGCTACAATTGCTGATCTTAAAAGTTTTGAAGAAGAATTTTTTCTTCTAGGTAATTGTAACAACATAGAACATTCAATTTTCTGCAAACTACATTTAACCTTATACAAAGTACATTCAACTTTCTTCAAATTACATTAAGTTCCATTCAGTTTTTCGCAAAGTACATTCAATTTTCTACATGGAACTTTCAAGTTTTTGCAAACAATTTTTAAATTTATACATAGAACTTTCATATTTTTAACATAGTTGTCTCCCAACAATAGGCTATGGGGGGTAGTCCATATGAAATCTGAAGACGAAAAGGCTCGTTGGCAACCAACAAGTCCGAGAGACACAAATGAATGGCCTAGCAACTTGGTTAATTTAGCACTCTTAATGATTAGATTAGACTATCTTTGGAGACCAATGCCTTAATGGAGTCAAAACACTTGATTAATTGAATTATCTACCAAGATACCAAATGAATAGTTGTTGCTTTAGGATGCTTCACTATCCTATATGAAATGCAACGCCTAAAAACTAAGTGAGATGCAGGATCTTGGTTTATTTAAAATTACATGCCTAGTTAGGTGAATCCTTCCTCTTAGTTGTTTTGAAGATAGTCTCTAGAGTAAGTTGTGGAGATAAACCAAGGGGAAGCAAGCTATGTATAATTTAATGTGTAGATATGAAATTGCTCATGTAATTTACTAAAAGACAAGAGTGAAATATACCCTACTCATCTGCGGAATTCAATTTGCAATCGAGAAGACAAATCATAAACATGCATCAAGATTTATCAGACATACACAAATATTTTTCTAGGGGAAAGGAACTTCTCAAAACCACTTCCTATTTGTATTGCATTAATCAAAGAATAGAGATGAAATACAACACTTTCTCAAGCTTGAGCACAACTTACAATTGTATAGTCTATCCCTCTATCTGATTAACTGACTCTGGCTAATGCTTAGCCAATTTTCAAGCCCTCCAAGCTCCTATTTCCTTGCATTGTTCCTTGAGGAATTAGGCCCCTATTAATTAGGAAATTCCTCAATGAGAATTTCACAATCCATCTAGGCTCATTCTCTAACTGCATGCACCACCTGTACACTTCATAATAGTCTACAACTAATAGTACACTACCTTGGAATCTCCATCTCAACTAGGCAACTCGAATTCCCTACATGCATCAGTTATTTTGGATTGATTGATTAGTTAATTGATTGATCACAGAGTGAGCTAAAGTTACACTTCCACACTTGGACCTTCCACTAGTTCTTCTAAGAGTTAGAACTAGTTTAACTAACCATAACTCAATTTAACTGAAATAGATTACTAGAAATTAACAATCAATCATACTGAATTGAACTCAATCTTTCCCAACTCAAAATAACTAAGTTAACTGAGAGACAAATGCTATGTCACCTCAGTTAAATACCTCCAATATTTCTTCTAAAATAGAAATTTGAGTTTTAATCTAGTTTGACCAAGGCAAAGTCAAACTTATATTTTCTTGCTGCATTTTCAATGCTCCCTCTCAGTAAGAAAGGGATTATCAGATACCCTAATCCCGCCTCTATGGAACTTGAATTTGCCTCTTGACAAAACCTTTGTCAAAATATCTACATCTTGTTCCTCTGTAGGAATGTATTACAACAACATAATGTGCCTCTTCACACAATCCCGTAGATGGTGATACCGGATGTCGATATGCTTGGATCGATCATGAAATACAAGATTTTAAGAGAGTTTGATACAACTCTGATTATCATAGTAAATCACATTAGGATCCATCATCTAACCAAATAACCAAACAAGAATCTTTCTGATCAAGATTGCCTCACATGCTGCTTGACTGGAAACCATGTACTCTGCTTCTGCTAAGTTGAGTGCAACATATCTTTGCTTCTTGTTGTACCAAGAAATCGTTGCGGACCCAATGTTGAAAATTCCTCCTAATGTGCTCTTCCGGTCTAATGGACTCCCCGCCCAATCTGCATCTATGAAGCCTTGAAGCTTCACTCCCTTTGTCTGGTTGTACCATAGTTCAAAATGGGTGGTGCCGCTGAGGTACCGCAACACATGCTTTATTGCCTTCCAATACAGTTGATTGGCCTAACTATAGCTTGACTAAGTTGGTTGACTGCATAACACATGTCTGGTCGTGCGTTCACCAAATACATTAGTGAACCCATAAGTTGTCGGTAGATGGTAGCCTCCACTACTTCACCTGAAGTAGCATCCTCTTTCCTCCAATTCCTTGCTAGAGGAGTCTCCATGGGTTTACTACTCTCCATGTGGAACTTATTCAATATCTCATTCGCATACTTGCCTTGAGAGACAAATAGTTCCCCATCTCCTTGTCATACTTCCAAACCAAGGAAATAATGCATGAGTCCCATGTCCTTCATTTCAAATTCTCTTACAAGATCTTCCTTGCAAGATCTGATCAACTTCTCATGACCGGTTAAAATTAAATCATTGACATATAACACAATAATCAATAATTTACCTTCAACCATAACATGATAAGCATTTGCATATGCTTCACTTTTGGTGGATCCCAAACCAATGAGATAGTTGTCAATCCTAGTGTACCAAGCATAGGGTCCTTGGTTCAATCCATACAATGCTCTCTTGAGTCTGCACACATACGACTCTTTGTGAAAGGTCTCAAAAACCTTCTGGTTGCTCGATATACACCTCCTCCTTAATAACTCCATTGAGGAATGTTGTATTCATATCCACCTGGTGGATCTTCCACCCCATCTACGCAATTAGTGCTAGAATTGATTTGATGGATGAGTACCTTGCTACTCGAGCAAAGGTCTCCTCATAGTCAATTCCCTCAACTTGGGAGAACCCCTTGACCAAAAATATGGCCTTGTATTTCTTTATGCTTTTGTCTATTATATGATTCATGTTGTAAATACATCTCGAACCCACCAATGATTTATCTTCTAGTCTTAGGACCACTTCCCAAACATTGTTTTTGACAATGAAATCATATTCCTTTACCATAGCATCAACCCATACAGGTTTCTCTACTTCTTCCTCAAATGTCGATGGCTCAGTCTCTACTAGCTCAGTCATCAAAGCCATGTAGCCAGTGTACCGATCTAGTGACCTCCTCTACCTGTGATGTGAAGTGGGTGCTCTCACATTCTCTCTATCATCATGTAATAATCCGTCAGCTTCCCTAGTTCATTTCCTTTCTTCTTTGGATGTCTCTACTTGAGTGGTTGTCTCCACTCTTTGCTCCTTTGCTTGTGGCTACTCCACAACTTCCAGAGGTTCTTCCTTTGGAGCTAAACCTCCCTCTCAAGAGAACATCTCATTGCCTTCTCCTCATCAAACTTCACATCCCTTCAAACAATTGTCATTTTGAGGGATGACAAGTACACACACTAGTTGTGAGGTGTTTCTGTGTACCTAACAAATATCCCCAACTCTACTATCAGCTCTAGATTTTTCCTTAATTCCTTGGATACATGGAAATATAATGATGCTCCAATAATCCTAAAGTGTGACACACTTGGTTTCTTCCTTGAAAAATATTCCTCTAGTGTACTCATGCCAATATTCCGATGAGGACTCCTATTCTGCAAATAGATCGTTGAGTTGCATGCTTCAGCCCACAAGTGCAGTGGTAGACCTTGGTCATGTAACATCTCCCTTGATTCTCCCATAATACTTTTGTTGTTCCTCTTAGCCACCTTGTTCTACTGTGGTTTGTTGGGTGTTGCCAACTCTCGTTGAATGCCTTCCTTTACACATAAATTTTTAAACTCATTTGACACATACTCACCTTCGTTATCGCCCCTGAGAGCCTTCACTTTCTTTCCATTTACTTTCTCATCAAGTACTTTAAATTCAACAAACTTGGAGACTGCCTATTTTTTATTCTACATGAAGAAGATCCAGCACTTTCATGAGAAACCATCTACAAATATAACATAATACATGTCTTGGAATTGGAGGTTGTCGACAAAGGTAAATAGACATCAAAGTGGATCCTTTCAAGGACTTCATTTGTTGTCTTGATCATTGAAGGTGGATTTTGTGAACTTCCCCAAGGTACACCATTTACGTGTATCCTTCTGCTCTAGTGCTCCTTTAGGGAGGCCAGTGGTAATCTAGTGCATGATATTCAAAGCACTTGGATGTAAATGGCCAAGTCTTTTATGCCATAGCTCGCTGAAATCTTGGCTCTGCACCTTCTCTACCTTTATGCTCAATGTAGCACAGTCTTCCACATTCAACTTATAAAGGTTCTTCACACAATCCCCGATCTGCTTCACTTATCCCATGGCGATGTGTCTCAGGAATGTTTTCCCTTTGTTGAAGATCACATCATAACCACAATTCCAACAATGTGACAAAAATCAGATTCTTCTTTAGACCCATACAAACATCACAACCTTGAGCCTGAGAGGGGAGCCTGACTCCCTCTGGAAGGTGACTGTACCAATACCAGCCACGTTGTAACTTCCATCATCTCCCATCTCGATGTGCATATGGAGATATTTCTCCTCCAAGTCACTGAAAATTTCTTTGTTCCTCATCATGTGGAACGAAGCACCATTGTCCAGATACTACACACTCCCTATCATTGTGCTTGACATGCATGCAATGAGGGTGAAGTCCAACTCCAATTGTGAAGCTAAAGCTTCACATGTCGCTCCTTCTGAGGGCTTCTTGCATGCCTTCTTGTGTGGACACTTCATTGCATAGTGCCTGAGTTCATGACAATGAAAGCACCTGATTTTGAACAAGTCTTTCTTCTTGCCCCCTTAACCAGATTCTCCTTTGGATTGGGATTTCTTCCCTTTCTTTTCCTTTTCAGCCAAGGCACAATTTTCTTCATCCTCACATTTGGATGAAGTCTCGTCTCTAGTATTCCGCCTTATCTCCTCCTATACCAAATCAGACCAAATGTGTTCCCAATTTGGTAGCGTCTCCCTCCCATTCATTGAATCTTGTTAGTTGTGCCAACTCTTGGGAAGGCTTGTAAGAGTTACGCTTACCAGATCATCTTCTACAACCGTAACACCAACACTGCCAAGTTTAGCACAACATTTTGTGAACCTGCTCAGGTACTGTGGTATTGTGTCGTTCTTCTGCATCTTGATATTTCGAAGCTTGTCTTTGAGCTCCAGCTTCCTGTGGTCACTATTTTTCTAGAATATATTTGTCTATGCTTTCCACATTGCATATGGAGTCTCTTTCCCATGGATATTAGAGACAATATGGTATTGTACTCCCTCTAATATGATCCTCCTCACCTTGGATACACACTTCTTCCAATCTGCCAGATTTTCAGCATCAGTTGTTGTCAGCTTCTGGATATCATTATCAATGAATTCCTTCAACCCATTATCTTCCAACATTTCCTCCATTCGGTCCTTCCAATCAACATAATTTAAGTTTCCCTCAAGGGCATACTCAAGTCTCAGTCCATAGAAATCCATCTTACTAACTCTAAAGAATTGATCCCGCAAATTAGATCATCCTATAATAACAAGTTCGAAATCTCTTCTCAACTGTGAATCATGCTCTGCTACCATGTAGAAATTTAATGTGTAGATCTGAAATTGCTCATGTAATTTACTAAAAAACAAGACAAATCTACTCTACTCATCTGCAGAATTCAATTCATGATCAAGAAGACAAATCATAAACATGCATTAAGATTTATCACACATACACAGATATTTATCTAGGGGAAAGCAATTGCTCCCTTCCTATTTGTATTGCATTAATCAAAGAATAGAGATGAAATGCAATGCTTGCTCAAGCCTAAGCACAACCTGCCACTGTATAGTCTATCCATCTGCCTAATTGAGTAACTCTGGCCAACTCTTAGACAATTTTCAAGCCCTCCAAGTTCTTATTTACTTGTGTTGTTCCTTGAGGAATTAGGCCCCTATTAATTAGGAAAATCCTCAGTGAGAATTGCGCAATCCATCTAGGCTCATCCTCTAACTGCGTGCACCACCTTTACACTTCGAAATAGTCTACAACTAATTGTACACTACCTTGGAATATCCATCTCAACTGGGTAACTTGAATTCTCTGCGTGCATATGTTATTTTGGGATGATTAATTAGTTAACTGGTTGATCACAGAGTGAGTTGAAGTTACACTTCCACACTTGGACCTTCCACTAGTTCTTCTAATAGTTACAACTAGTTTAATGACCATAACCTAGATTAACTGAAATAGATTGCTAGAAATTGGTAATCAATCATAATGAACTGAACTCAAGCTTCCCCAACTCGAATTAACTGAGTGACAAGTTCAATGTCACCTTAGTTAACTACCTCCAAGATTTCTGCTGAAACAGAAATTCGAATTTTAATCTAGTTTAACCAAGGAAAAGTCAAACTTAGATTTTCTTGTTGCATTTTTAACAAGTTAGGGATTTATTAACGATCCCTCCCCTTGAGTTCTAACCATTCGATGCCTTCAGTGCTGCAAACATTGTGGCTCTGATGACTTCAAGGTCACAGTGTTAACCATTAAAGAGGGTCTATCCTTTGCAAGCTAAAAGAGAAAAGGTGATCCTATCTTTCTATCAACCAAGCTTATGCTAGGAGGCAAATTGATTAATGCAATCTAATCCTATAATGTAGATGCAATATGTGGAACTTATTTTAATGGGATTGTTAAATAATCTTAAGAACTTAAATTGCAACAATATTCAATTTAGAACACTGAAGTACTTAATCAATGTATAATGAGAATCTTCACCAAAAGAGAAGCACTCAATGAAACAAGATTACCAATAAACAATTGCTCATGAAACAGATAAATTCAATGCTTCTTTCAACGATGTTAGAAATGCCAATAGAGTGACAATGTGTGAATAAAATGCACAAAGAGAATAACTTGAACACAATTACTCTTATTATGATTATGATTACCAATTAAGTGCCTTTAAGAGTATTTTGATTAGCAAGATTGTAACTTAGATGTGGTGCTCACTTGCAAGACACAATATTAGTAAATCCACAAGAAACCATATAACCAATTATCTAAATCTTTAGCAATGTAATAGCAATGACAAAAAGAGATATTTCAGTGTGACAATAATGTTAGTTATCAAAGTGAAAAAGAGAGCATTCATAAACAATATTTCTTAGAGCAATTAGCCAATATTATCAATTCAATTTCCAAGTCAATTATCCCTTTAGAGCACTCACGTTAAATTAAATCAATAATATGCTAATGCGATATGCAAATGGATGCAAGAGATGCAACATGTTAAATGGAGCAGTCAAGAAGGTGATAGGTGCAGCATTAAGAAAGACACACAATTCCACTAGAAAACACTTATTCAAGATGCACAAGATGCAAGGAACAAATTCCAAATGAAATTAGATGGTTTTCAACCACTTTTGACACCACTTAAATGCTTATATCGAATCTTACGCAGTGTATACCAAACTTGTGATTTTTATGACAACCTTCAAAAATGACAAAATAAACCAAAACAAATGCAGGCCTAATACAGGAAAATGATATGCCAATGACAAAATATGTTTCCAAGTTGAATATTATGCCACTGTTACATGAATTTATCACTGTTGTAAGTGATTTTGTATGGTTGTAGCAAACATATCAGACCTAGAAATTACCCAACAGTCCACAAATATCACTTGTATGCAAATGATTTAACCATAAGATAAGTGTTTAATGGATTAAGTGAGTTATTAATGAACTTAGGCTTATTTAAAGTGTGTTTAGGCCCTGAATACACTGTTGTCATAAAATGCTTCAGAATTCAAAATGAAGACAAAGATGCCAATGAAAGATTAGGGAGAAAACCAAGAGGCCTAATGGCCTTGTTGATGACTAGAAATTTTTCCAATGAACTTGTGCACCTGCAATCACCAAGTTAGCTCCAAAATCATTGCAAAAACAAATTGTTAGAGCCAAAATACTAACGCAAACCAACTCAATGACTAACGAATGAATGAAAGTGGGCTAGGATAAGAGGCTACAAGGGATAAATGTAGAAATCATGGTGTAGATTTGCAATTTCTCATGAAGTTTTAATCAAAATTACAAGACACAAACCTATTCTACTACTCTGCAAAAGTTAATTCACAATTTTGAACAAAAAATTCAGACATGCGATAAGAAATAACACACATGCATACAATATTTTTCTTAGGGAAAGAAATTTGCTAAAACTCCAATGCCTACTTGCATTAATTTGATGAAAATAGATGTATTACAATTGTTTTTCTTAACAGATAACAACCTACAAATGAATAACCTCTCTCTCTACTCACTGAGAAGATCTATCCCAGAATTAGTCATTTTTTTCCTCTGCTTGAGCCCCTATTTCCTTCCATGATTCCTGAGAAATTAGGCCCCTATTATTTAGGAATTTCTCCAAAATGGTTTGTGCAATTCCCAAGGTTGATCATCTAACTGCATGCAACACCTATACACTCAAGACTAGTATACAACTGATGTTACACTGCCTTGGAATCTCCACCACAACTAGGGGAACTCAAATTCTCTACATGCACTAGGTATTTTGGGTTGATTGATCAGTTAACTAGATGATCACTGAGTTAGACTGAAGTCACACTACACAATTGACCTTCCACTAGTTCCTTCAACAGTTAGAACTAGTTTAACTGAAAACAACTTGAGATAATTGACTTTTATTGCTACAAATTAGCAATCACACATGCTTAA
>APFE030036898.1:79028-152064 GCA_000404065.3 Pinus taeda | reverse complement strand
TATTGGGCTGAAGCTGTAAATTGTGCAGCATATATTTTGAACAGGTGTCCTACAAAAGTAGTGATGAACAGAGTGCCGGAAGAAGCATGGAGTGGGAGAAAGCAAAGAGTCACCCACATGAAATTTTTTGGATGTGTGGCTTATGCACACATTCCAAATCAGCTAAGGAATAAGTTGGACAGCAAAGGGGAGAAATGTATTTTCATTGGATACAGTGAGGAATCCAAAGCATATAGGTTGTATAACCCATCCACCAAGAAGTTTTTTGTGAGTAGAGATGTTCAGTTCATTGAGGAGGAAGCTTGGGATGGAAGCATAGAGAAAAAAGTGAATGTTAAAAACTCTTTGTCTCATGATGAAGATGATGAGGAGATTGTTGAAATACATCCCCAAACAGCAACACCAACACAAGGGCAGCAAGCGACACCCTTGAGGAGAAATGAGAGTGGCTCTCCAAGCACATCACAAGGAGGAAATTCAAGTGCGTCTTCAAGCACTTGTACACCAAATGAAAGAGGTAAGAAGTTCAAAAATTTAAGTGACATTTATGAACAAGAGGCAACAAATGAAGGTATGAATTCTTTGTTTGCTTTATATTGTCATGTTGATGACCCTATTCATTTCGAAGATGCTATTAAGGATAGGAAATGGATAGAAGCTATGGATGAAGAGATCAATTCCATAGAAAGAAACAAGACATGGGATTTAGTTGAACTACCAAATAGAAAATAAGTCATTGGAGTTAAATGGGTTTACAAGACCAAGAGTAATGCTGAAGGCAAAATAGAAAGACACAAGGCAAGACTTGTTGTCAAAGGATATAAGCAGCAATATGGGAGAGATTTTGAGGAAACTTTCGCACCGGTTGCTAGAATGGAAACCGTGAGAGTAGTGCTGTCCATAGCAGCACAAAACAAGTGGAAAGTTTACCAAATGGACGTGAAGTCAACATTCCTAAATGGAGTGTTAATGGAAGAGGTTTACATTTAACAACCTCTAGGCTATGAAAAGAAAGGCCAAGAGCACAAAGTGTGCAGATTGAAGAAAGCTCTTTATGGGCTGAAGCAAGCACCAAGAACGTGGTACAATAGGATAGATTCCTATCTACTGGAAAATGGATTTGAAAAGTGTGAGGGAGAACCCACCCTCTACATCAAAGAAAAGGATGGTAAAATACTAATTGTTGTGTTATATGTTGATGATGTTATGTTCACAGGTAATGATGATTATCTTATTGAAAATTTCAAAACAGTCGTGAAAGAAGAATTTGAAATGACTGACATGGGTTTGTTTAGATACTTCTTAGGAATAGAAGTAGAACAAAGTGGAAATGGGATTTTTATCTCACAAGCGAAATATGTTAATGAAGTGTTGGAAAGATTTAATATGCAGGAGAGCAAAGCAGCAATCACCCCCACAGTGATGGGATTAAAACTTAGCAAAGAGGACAACAGCAAGGATTTTGATCCTAGTTTGTACAAGAGCATAGTTGGCAGCCTCATGTATTTGACTGGAACTAGGCCGGATATAATGCATTCTATTAGTTTAATTTCCAAATTCATGGAGAGGCCAAAAGAAGCACATTGGCAGGCAACAAAAAGAATTTTGAGGTATGTTAAAGGTACTAAAAGGTTTGGCATTTTATATACTGCTTCTGAATGTTCAGATTTAATTGGATACACTGATAGTGTTTGGCTTGGAAGTGTAGATGATCGGAAAAGAACATCCGGTTATGTTTTTCACATGGGTTCATAAGTTATTTCATGGGCTTCCAAAAAACAACCTATTGTAGCGTTGTCTACAGCAGAGGCTGAATATGTGGCGGCTACAGCAGCAACATGTCAAATAGTTTGGATGAGAAGGATGTTAAGGAGCTTATGCCAAGAGCAAACAAAAGGAACTGTGATTTTTTGTGACAATAGCTCAGCTATTGCATTATCCAAGAATTATGTGTTTCATAAGAGAACGAAACACATTGACACAAAGTTTCATTATATCAGGGAATTGGTAAACAATGGAGAAATTGTCTTAAAACATTGCAAGACTCAGGAGCAGGTTGCAGACATTCTGACCAAACCATTGGGGCAGAAAAGTTTTGAATTTTTGAGGAAATGTCTGGGTATGATTGATAACCCAGCAGTTGAAATTAAAGGGGAGTGTTGAAATGTAATTTCACCTGCCTGCATTTAATTCCGGAAACTAGGCAGACTTCCCCGCACTGCCTTCACGCACAAGTGGTATTTTTCGAGGGGGCAGCGATCACATCGATCAGCTGACGCGTGTCCACAGTTGACTTTCCAAAACCACTCTTCCGCAGAACGTAAAGCTCGATTGAGAGGGACTCCCAGGGAATTGCAGACAGTCGTCCGATCAATGATGGGGAGATCAACGGTTAAGATAGTGGGAGCATGTTTTTGTTTTATTATTGTGAGGACCTCCGTAGCAGCCATATAACAGGGTTAATAATAAAAAGAATGTATCGCCATGCTGAAACACTTAATGAATTTACCGTGGTCAGTAAATGTTGGTAAATGTTTTAATTTTAATGTTTTTAAATTCACGAATGTAATTTTTTTTTATTATTCATGGCACAAGTCAAACAAAAATGGGTTATGTTGTTTTTATGTTATTCATTGAACATGCAATGTAAGGGAAGAGTGAGGCGCAGCAGATCGATAGCAAAAAGGAAAAAATGCACAACAGTGCAAATGTATATTTTTTTTGTTGGATGAAATGCAATGCTCTGCAGCGAATGTAAAAGCAATTTTTACATAGCAGCAAATGTATGAAATTTTTTTACACACAGCAGTGTAAATCTTTTTCAGGAGAGACAGAGTAATTTTTTTTTGTGAATCTGAAGCAGTGTTGGTGAAATCCGTCTGTGAGAGGAAGACCCACTTTGTAACAGCAGTTGTCTTTGATTAATGGATACAAGTTTATTTTGGTGTGTGAAACTCTGTTCTCCAACAAACAATTGTTTTTGCTTCCCTGTGTTAAGATCCTGCAAAACAGAGCATTGTTCTCTGTTCATAGTTTTGTTTGAAATTACCAGAAATTTCCAACAGACCCCACCAATGAAATGATAAGGAAAAAGGAAGCCTTTAGAAGCTAGAGGGATGATCCATGAAGAATTATAAAAGGGGGAACCCAATTTAAAATCATTATATCTTATCATTTTTATTTGACATCTGAACTTGAGTTCTCTTGAGTTGTTTACCCAAGACAACTAGTGCTGCTTAGCACAAGGGATTTCTAGGTGGAAATTCCACTTCTATCTTCGGAGAACTTCGAGTGTCTCCCTAGTGAGGTTTTGGGGAAGTCTATTTCAAGATTTCCATTAGAGTTTATTGCAGAAAATTCACACGAAAAATTGTTATTTCTAGGCGCAAAAGACAAGCCTTGGAGGTTATTTGGGGCAACATCTTTCTATTACAGGTTCTAAGTATTTGTAGGAAATTTTCTACTGGTTATAAGAGAGTTTGGCTCCATTTTTTAGAGTTGTTCTTATATCTTTTGGTTGGGCTGAATTTTCTCTTATAGAGCCTACACAAATGTTGGAGAACATTGTTTTTGTTAGTGTTTGATGCTGGTATTTGTTGAGAATTTTTAATTGGGAGTGACAGCTATTTTCTAGAGGATATTTGTGCACAATATCTCAGCCATTTGCTAGAGAGTTTTATTGTTTCTCAACAATTCCTCTCTAGTTGGGCCCAAAATTGTATAGCTAGTATTCGCTCTATTTTGGGCATTTCGAGTTAGCGAGAATTATCCCTAACAATTTCTTGGTTTTGTTGGTTTGGGTGTGAGGATCTTGTAGCTAACTTTATAGAAATTTTCAAGCACTATTCAAGCTAGAATAGTTCCTGCTTATTGTAGGGCGTATTGCTAGTTAGCTAGGCAGTTTGCATCACATTGTGGGTTTGATTTTAGCTTGGAGTTAAGCCAAGCCATTTCTGGGTTTTTACAAGTTTGGTGTGAGGAGATCTGAGTTAAATTTTCATAATTTATAGAGTAATTTTGAGGGTGGTCATTCAAATTATTCTACAACAACAACAATAACAATATTTTCTGGGTAATTGGAACCTTTTGGGGCTTTTCGGGTTAGCTAGATTTTAGTGAATGAGCCTCCAGTTAATTTTGCAGAAATTTTGGAGCAGATTTGAGGGCATACATTACAATTCACCTCCAGCAACAATAATATAATTTATGGGTAGTAATTCACAATTGCAACTTATTTATTTCCAGCTCTATTTTGGAGGCTCGATTTATTATTGTAGTAGATCTTCTATGGCCAGCATTGTATCTATCTATATCAAGATCTTTGTATGTAATTGCTCTAGTAAATAAATAAAGCTGCTCAATTCTCCATTTCTTGTGTTATTTACAATTGTGGCATTTCTGCGTTTATTGGAAATGTTATTTTATTTTTGCACAATTTCATGGTTCTTGTTTTGCAATTGCTTGGAGAAATTTATGGTGGAAATTTTTAAGCAATTCCCCAAGAAAGTTAGGAAAAATTATAAACCGGGACATTACAATAGCGCGGTTAGTGTTTGGTGCTTGGTCAGTTAAGCATGGATATGCTTCATGGAACTCCCACTGCATATGAGATGAGGACAGAAAATGACAAGTCAGGAATCAAAGAAGCATCATTTGAAGCAACCAAGGAAGGAAGAAAGCACGAGAATTAAGGAGACTCCAGTCATGAATCAGATGAAGAAGTAGTCAAGTTTGTTAGAACGCTAAAGAAGGGAACTTGAGAGTTTAAAGATAAGTGTCCTCTTAAATTTTTTGAATGTGGAACAAGACATTATGCTTCTAAATGTCCTCATGCAAAAATGAATGATAGTGATAATGAAGTGGAATTAAAGTCTAACGTTCATAAGAAAAGATGAAATGTAAAAAACAAAATCTTGTACTCAAACAAAGAGAGTGATTACAAAAGCAACGAGAGCATGAATGATGATGAAAGAGGAGAAACATTGTTCATGGTTGAAGAAGAAGAGATTGAAGCATAAGTAGATTATGAAGGAGAACTCAAATTTGCATTGACAGAAATAAAATATCTAAGGAATATGGTGGATCATCTAGAACAACAACTGCAGGATAAAGATAAGGATGCAGACTCCATTGTGTCTCTCAAAGTTGAACTTAAAGAAGCCAAAAGGATAAAGGATTTTATGTTAGAACAATTGAACAAAAAGGAAGAACTTTTTGAAAAGTTAGAAGAAGAAGTTGTGCCTTTAAAAGAATAATTAGATCAAATCAATTGCAATTTAAAACTCATAAAAGGGTCTCAGTGATTAGTTTTCATTCCCAGCATCCAAAGATCTCCTCTCATCAAAATAGGTCTTGGTTATCGGGAAGATCACCAGACATCCAAGGATGAAGATATCTTAAGGACATCAAATGGAGAATGACCTAGGAATCATGCGCATACATTCATTGGATCTCATAACGACTCAATTGAGATTCCAAGCAAGTGATAAATCAACCCAAGCATGTTCACTTCAACATTTCTAACGACACCTAGACAAACACTAAGAATCAACAAGACATGCCTAGCCTAAGTAAGAAAAAAAAACTAGATGAATGTATAAGGCCCACCAAACAAAAAACCTTCTAAAGGGATCTACAAGCATTAGTGAAACAAGAGTTAAATATCAACAAAGAGATGAATTCCTTCCAAATAACAACTTCAAAAGATATATTTCACCAAGAAAACTTCATGCAACAAAGTATCTAAATATATTTTATGATTATTGTTTCTCATTCATTAAATTTGGGCATAAAGTAAGGGATTGTAGAGCCTATGCCATAAATAATTATGTCAATCATAGAGGATACTATTAGAATTTCAAGAGCAAAGAATGGGAATTCAAATCATAAGTTATAATAACAAGTCATATGGGCCATTTCGCCAATATTCAAACCTAGCATAGAGTGTTACAACTATCATAATGAAGGACATATATCATGAGATTGTAAGATAAATTTGAGGTGGTTCAAGTGAGAAGGAATCCCTTCTAACACAAGAATGAACACAAAGGCAAGGAAAATGAAACATGAAGAACGAAGGATAGATATGATCACTTAGATCTAATTGATTGGTGAAGGTTTCTTCAAGAATACAAATGTTTGAGATGAAACTTGAAGAAGCAAGACAATGAAGAATAAATGCAAGACACCCATGCATAAGGAAGCAACAATTAAAAGAAGAAATTGAACAGTCCAGGGAAGCTAAGCAATTCCAAGATCGGATATTGGGACTCTTGTAGTAGATCAAAATTTATGTGAAAGTGATATCTCAATTACAAGACGCAGAGATGGATTCAAAATAATATGGCAACATTTTACAAGAGGAATATTTACATAGCAGGAAGACTTCCCAAGAAGAGATTTTATTGACAGAAGGAGATTCTATCATGAAAAGGAGCATAATATCAGGGGGATATTTCATTCACAAAAATATCAGGTCCATGGGAAGATACATGAACAATTATGTAGCAATGAAAAGAAGTTACTGGTAAGCAGTTATCATTAACATGTCCGTTTGCTATTCATGTTAAAGGGGGAGAGAATGTTGATATTTTGTAGCTTTCGAAGTACTCCAAGCCCATGGGTTTCAGGTTTGGAGGTTGGAGCACCACAAAAGTGATTTGTGGAATTGGAACACAAGGTGTGGGATTTTCACCCAAGCTTATGGGTGTGAAACCACTAGTCTGTTTTGACATGTGATGATTTGAGATGATAGAGGACCTCAAGAGAAGAAAGAGGCAACAAAAATCACTCAAATCCGAGCTCTAGAAATGGAGATATGATTTTTTATATGTGGCTTTTCGGTTTGTGCATGAATTGTTAGAGTTAGCTAGGGCAATTATAAGCCTCTTGACAAGTTGGCAAGTCCAAAAGGGTAGTTTGATGAATCCCTTAAGAAATATATATGTTAGAATGTTTGTGGAGGCTAAAAGGCACATACTTGAGCAACACAAAGAGAAACTTGAATACATAAAGATCTTTGTTTGGGCCACAGATCAGGAGCAACCCAGTGAAGGAGGAGAATCCTAGTTCTGAAGCTTTTCCATGACCATTTTGATGTCGAGTTGACCTTGCTACAAGGCCAATTAGGAGAATGGTGTTTGTGGACTATTTGAGCGTGTTTGTGGGACATTCTTGCATGGGCATAACTCTGGTTATTAGGCCACAAACGTGTACTAAAGCTTGAAGAAGGGTCAAGCCCTATATCCTTGCTTAGAGAGGGGTTGTAAGTATGTATAATGGGCTAGAAGTAGTCCTACCAACTAGAAAAGAGTTGAGGAGCCACAGAAGAGGGTAGTCGCAACTATTAGAAGGTTATTTGAGTAGAAGATTAGGGCTTAAGATGATTAGTGATTATCCCTAACCATATTAAGACCAATAACAGAAGGATAAAACCCAAAATAGTGAAGCATGAAGGTATGCCACGATGTTTTGTAGTTTATTTGTTGTTAGGTGTTGGATCCTAGTTTGGATAGGTTGTTTGGACATTTTTTGTTTGTTGGAGGATAGCATGAAAGTGCCCAAATCTGTGCCCTAACTGTAGACCTTAGGAAGGGCTCTAAGGGATTCTAGGAGTAAAAATTGAATTAGCTTAAGGTTTGGCTAGCCAAGAGCAGTTTGGTATAGCATGTGTTCATTGTTGGAGAAGTGACATTCGATGATGATAAGTGGCAATCCTCCTGCTTTATGTTAGTCTTCATTGGAGCAATGCGTAAATACTATAGTGGGGAGAAAAGTCCCAAAAGAGCTGAGGAGAAGTAGTGGGAAAAAGTCTGAAAGTGTTGTTTCCTTAAAGGATGAAGGAGCAACTAATGAGTATGAAGACCCTATGTGTTGGTTGTAGATGGATTTATGATCAACTAGAGGGCATACTGGATAGATGAGTTGAATTTCCTAAAGGACTTAGTGCATTGATAGAGGCAGGTGTTGTAGAACAAAAGCGAAGGACCTGCAGTGTACAAGATACGATGAAGCCCCTGCGATTATGAACTACATTAGTTAGATCATCAATATATCTTGTATTTTGTATTATTGTAGTAGTGGATGTATATGGGCCATTATCCTTGGTACGGGAGCCCTAGATTGTTGTATTATTAGTTTGATTAATATAACGAAGTTCGGTTGTTGTAAAAAGTTGTGTATATTTTAAGCACTAGTAGATTTACTATTGTTTATATTTCGTTGTGCAAAGTAGACTTGTTGTGATACTTGGTTTGGTAGCATCAATGATTTAAGATTCTTTCCTAGACACTAGTATTGTGGAAAAAAACATGGTATCAGAGCTACTTTGAAGGGCCAGTGAATGAAAGTGGGCACAAGGAAGTACAACTTAAGAGGGAGTTGGTTGAAAAGCTCACAACAATGTTGAAGTTGGAAGTTGGTCTCTAGTATGAGGATGGGTTGGAAGGGTTTTCCATGGAAGGAAAGGATCAAGTTGGTCTTGATGGTCAACAGGATCTAGGAATTCATCGAGAAAGCAATCAAGAAGCCAACTAACCCTAAGGAGTTGGAAGTGTAAGAGGAGTTGGATACAAAGGCAAAATTGATCATCTTAGATGTTGTGAAGGACTCCTTAATACCTCAATTGTCTAGGAAGAACACAACCCATGAGATGTGGTAGGATCTTCAAATTTTTTCCAAAATAAGAACGAGAACCAGGTGTTGGTATTACAGGATAAGTCGAAGGCCACCAAGATGATACCAGGTCAAGGTGCGACTTTGTATCTAACGAATTTGTCTCAAGCGAAAGATGAGATTACCACTATTGGAGACACTAGTTTAGATTCTAAGATGATAAGGATTGCTTTGAAAGGGTTTACCGAGGAATGGAAGCCCTTAATTAAGGGGATTGTTGCTAGAGAGAAGTTGCTAGACTCGAACAGTTTATGGAAAGACTTCATTCAGGAAGATTTGTGAGATGAGGATCTTCATCCGAAAAAGAGGGCTTCAAATGATGACATGACACTTACAACATGAATGAAAGGAAAACAAAATAAGGACCTGAGTAAGATCAAGTGTTTCAATTGTGGTGAGATGGGTCATTTTTCGACAAGATGTGTGATGAAGAAGAAGGGATATGATGAGAAGAAGAAAGGGAAGTAGGTCATAGGTGTCGCCACTTCTTCCAAGATAAATGAATTCTCTAGGAGGTTGGAGAAGGAGGAATTTTCTTTGATCTCTCATTTATCGCAGGGTACCATCGACGAGGTTGCATGGTACGTGGACAATGGTGTGTCAAAACATATGATAGGGTCACAGGATGTGTTCGAGACTCTATCTAAGTGGGACTTGAAGTTGCACATGGTGATAGGTGACAAGAGTTAGAAAGAGATCAAAGGATCAGAGTTCATGCCATTCAAGATGGAGTTAGGTCAAGTGATGCGAGTTCATGATGTGCTATTTGTACCAAGGTTGTAACCACCCAATCCGACATTTACCCAATTTCACCGGTCTGTCAGGGTAAACATGAGACGAAGAGTTACTATGACATGAATTGACCTCCAAGCTCGAGTTAAGGAAGCGGGGTCGATAAAATAACCATAAATAGACAACTCACCTCATCCCTTATGGATATAGGACACTCAGGGGCCAAAGAACCACCCTAGGTAACTAAGCCCTGAGTTGGGGCTCCTTTTCACACAACTTAAGCCCCAACTGCATGCATGACAAGGCCTCCATGCGGTTGAAGGCCTATAACCGCACTCACAAGCCTGCTTGAGTTCAATTGTGACCCAAATTGTCCAATTCAGAGGGTGCGGTCCTGAGATCTGAGCCACAATTCCAGGTCAATCTTTAGAAAACTGCCCAGAACTACCTGAGACTCCTCATAATCATAAGTGGCATAACAACAAGGCTACACATTCAAACTTGGAGGCAGAACTTGTATTGAATTCCTATAACATAACAAATATTTTGTTAAACACATGGAAAACATGTAAGCTACAGGTCATGAATGCATATTTGATCATAATAGTCTGAGATTCATTTGAGGATCACCAAGAAGGCCCTATGACCTCTTCACATAACTGCAACAACAATTATTAGTCCATACATTCATACCAATCAATAACTAAACCTTTCATGGCAAGAGCCATAGATGATACACATCATATAACCAACATATAACCAACATAGAAACCATGGAAACTTAGGCATAATATACTTAACATAATCGCTACAAATATACAAGGATCACAATAGAATAATAATGCTTATTAACATATGAAAATACCAACCAAGTTAAGGACTTCCACGTACCACCCAACCATAGATTTGGCTTAACCAAATATGTCTTTTAGCCAATCACCCTTGCACCTTATTCCAAGCTTGAATGTGGGATCTCATGGAATAAACCAAGAAAAAACAAACCAGGGCTTCCAGAGGCCAAACCACCACAACCCTCATCCAATGATTCCACCTCACGGTCGTCCATCACTAACACCATCTAGATCAGTCTCTACCCAAGCTGTCCACGGATCTAGGAACTAGTAACTCAATCCACAACCTTCTAAGGCTCCAAATAATTTGTCCAACTTGACTCTAGGGACTAGTAACTCAACCCAATTTGTTCCAAGGCTTCCAAAGCATTTGTTCCAACCCACATCCATAAGGAATTATGAGCACCAACTTGAAAACAATTAAGTGGAAAAACCCACAACACCATAGATATCTATGAAATGGAAAGGAAAGGCTAAAACCACTGTAAATCTAGGAAATCATCCATACCAATGATAACACAAAACTAGAAAACCACATTCATATACACTCATCCATAAATCAACAAGGAAATCACGCATGCAACTTGTTACCTGCAAAGAAATCCAACTGTAGATGTTGAATGACTTGTTCCCTTGTGCTTTCCTGCTTTCCTTTTCCTTCTTCCTCCAAATCTAAGTGAATATTAAAGTGCTCCAAGAATTCTCTAAGTATGCAAGAGTATGAGAGAATGAGAGAATAGATGAAGCTCCAAAGCTAAACTGACAAAAAGCTAAACCAACAATAGTTTTGAACTGATCCTCATAAGTCATTTTATCATTGAGGCCTCTATTTTCTTCGTTTTCCTTCATTTTTCCTTCAATTTTACTCACATTCAAATATGTGACCCTTCATCTCCCTTTTCTCCTACTTTTATTTGTTTCATAAATAAAATGCTAATTAATTCCCCTTTGTCTTTTCCAATGCCTTTGCCAAATTTCATATCCATTATTTAATCACCAGCGATACCCATCACTATGTTTTATCCAACATTTAGATTGGAATACATGCCCCATGACCTTGATCTTATATTTTATTTACATGGAAAATCAACCAGGGGTTGTTACAAGGACTCAGATACAATGTGATGTCTGTCTCAATGATCGAGCATAAGGGGTTTGAGATCTTATTCGAGGATGGGAAGGCAATACTCGGTCTTAGAGCCTCTAGCCCTGTAGGTGTTGTGATTGGAGTTAGAGAGCATGTTCTATACAGGCTAATGGGAAAGCCTATAGATCATGGGAAGAAGAAGAAAATTCAGGAACACGTTCCAAAGAATCAAGTGCAATTTTCAGAGGAGTAGATATAGGTTCCAAAGAAGAAGGTCCACGTTCTAGAGGCTCGGAGGGAGTTGAGTTCTATAGGGAGTTTGCAAGTTCAGAGGGAGTATGTGCAATCCAAGAAGAAAGTGTGGTCAATGGGGAGTAAGGGTTCTTTTACAACATCCAAGAGGGAATCATGGAAAGACTGGAAAACATTTCAGGAGAAGAAGAAGAAGCAGGAGGATTCCAGTGATAGTGAAACTTTCGAGAGAGGCGCAGCCCATGCTATAGGGATTTCTACAATTATGGGTGTCAAGGGTTGGGGAAGTGTTGTGAGTAGTGACAATGATGATGACGAGTTACTTCCTAGTCTTGGAAGTACCTCCCTCGCTAAGAGGGAGTGTTGACATTTTATAGCTTGGGAGGTATTCCAAGCCCTAGGGTTCAAGGTTTGGAGGTTGGAGCACCACAAAAGTGATTTGTGGGCTTGGAACCTAAGGTGTGGCCTTTTCACCCAAGTTTGTGGGTGTGAAACTACTAGTGGATTTTGACATGTGGTGATTTGAGATGACAAAGGACCTCGAGAGAATAAAGAGGTAATCAAAATCACTCGAATCCAAGCTGTAGAAATGGAGATATAAGTTTTATATGTGGATGTTGGGTTTGCATATGAATTGTTTAAGCTGGCTAGGGTAATTATAAGCCTATTTGTAAGTTGGCAAGGCCACCAAGGGTAGTTTGAATGAGCCCTTAAGACACCCACACACACACATATGTGTATGGTAGTTTTTATTAAATTAGTAAATAATAATATTATATATATATAATATATATATATATATATATGTATATATATATTAGTGTGTTTGTGGAGGCAAAAAGGCACATCCTTGAGTAACACAAAGAACAACTTGACTACATAAATATCTCTGCTTGGGCCGCAGATCAGAAGAAACCAAGTGAAGGAGGAGAAGCCTAGTTCTGAATCATTTCCATGACTTTTTGGATGCCAAGTTGACCTTGCTACAAGGACGAACAAGAGAAGGATGTTTGTGGACTATTTGGGTGTTTTTGTGGGACATTCTTACATGGGAAGACCTTTGTTGACTAGGCCACATACCTATATTGAAGCTTGACAAAGGGTCGAGTCCTAGATCCTTTCTTGGAGAGGGGCCATAAGTCTGTACAATGGGCTGGAAGTAGTCCTACCGGCTAGCGAAGCTTTGAGAAGCCGCGCAAGAGGGTAGCCACAACTGTTAGAAGGCCATTTGAGCAGAAGATTAGGGTTGAGGATGACTGGAGATTAGCCCTAACAAGTTTTATACCAACAACAAGAGTAGCAACCCCAAAAAAAGAAGCATGGAGGTATGTCATGATGTTTTGTAGTTGATTTGTTGCTAGGTGTTGGATCCTAGTTTGGACAGGTTGTTTGGGCATTTGTGGTATGTTGGAGGGTAGCGTGAAACTACCCAAATTTGAGCCCTAAGTGGAGACATGAGGAGAACTCTAAGGGCTGCTAGGAGTGGTAGAATGACGTACCTCAAGGTTTGGCCAACTAGGAGTAGTTTGGTATGACCCGTGTTCATTGTTGGAGAAGCAACATTTGATGATGATAGGTGGAAACCCTCATACCCTATGCTAGTCTTCATTGTAGTAGCACAGGAAGACTATAGTGGGAAGCAAAGCTCCAAAAGAGCTGAGGAGTAGCAGTGAGAATAAGTATCAGCGTTGTTGCCTTGAAGGACAAAGGAGCAGCTAGTGAGCATGAAGACCCTATGTGTTGGTTATAGATGGGATTATAATAAGCCAGAGGGTAGATTGGAGAGTCGAATTTAGTGGCTTAAAGGAATTGGTGCATTGATAGAGGCAGGTGTTGCAGAATGGAAACGAAGGACCCACGGTGTACAAGATATGACAAAGTAGTTGTGATTGTGCACTACATCAACTAGATCATCAATGTATCTTGTATTTTGTATTCTTGTAATAGTGGATGTATGAGGACCATTATCCCTTATACAAGAGCCCTAGACAATTGTATTATCAATTTGATTAATATAATGAAGTTAGGTTGTAAAAATTTGTGTATATTTTGTGCACTAGTAGATTTACTGCTATTTATATTTTGTTGTGCAAAGTAGAGTTGTTGTGATACCTAGTTTGGCAGCATCAATGATTTAAGATTCTATCCTAGACACCAGTATCATGGAAAAATGACAGAGAAAGCAGATACTGAAGTAGCAGGAGGAGTTTGGAAGAAAGAAGACATTGAAGGAAAGAGATTAAATATTGAGAAAGAAATAATGAACAAGTAAGGAGAGATGCTAGCAACTTGATACGATGAATCACCGGTAGCATGACAGGGGGAGATCATGAAACAAGGAACAAGCAATGGGAGTTTCCAACAACTTGAAAGGGTTAATCACTAGCAACATGACAGGGGGAGATCACCCCAGTGCCATCAATGACCATCAATGTTTGGTGTTATTTCCATAAATGACAAAGTGGGGTATTGTTGGACATCATGTTGTCATTGATGACAACTAGTATTATTGATGTCAAAAGGTAAGTCAAAGGAATTAGTAGTATAATTGACATCAAAGAGTAAGTCAAAGGAAGCAATATGATAGTCCGATGTCTTGAAGCCTATTGCATGTTGATGCTTGTACATTATCAAGGTTGGTGTCTCAATCAGGTTGTAGCTTACAAAAAGTTGGTGCCTACAAATTTACTTTTTGGGGGTAGGTACCTCCAACATGTTGGTTCCTGCAAATTTATTTTTGGGGATTTGTGTCTGCAAATATATGTAATCAAATACAGAAGAAGATAAAAGAAAAATTTGTGGTTTTCTCTCGCAAGGGTTTCCACGTACATTTGGTGTTCTCTTATGATGATGTGCTAATGTTATTTAATGATGCATGATTATGGTTATAGTTTTGATCGAATGGTAAATTGCTTAAATTGATGAAAATTTGCCATTACATTGATTCACCCCCCTAGTGGAATATTTAATCTAACATGCAATACTATATGAGAGATACAAAACGAGGAAGGAAATCCAGTAAAATATTTGAAAGACAAAGCCTCGGCTAGTGTTAGCTACTTCAAGAATGTATTCTTTGAGCCTCTGGGTTTCCCCATTATAAAAACTTTAGAGGTGCTAAAATCTATCCCCCATGCTTTTAATAATGATTCAAATGAGTTGCTGGAAGCATAATTCTTAAGAGTCTAAAGTGTTAGGTGTTTTGTCATCAATGCAGAAAGGAAAATGCTTGAGCCTTGATAGATCTACTATGGAATTTTATATGGGCTTCTATGAATTGCTTAAAGAAAACATTCTCAAGGTGGTAAGATAATCCCAAAGCAAGGCCTGCATGGTTCCCTAAAATCAATTTTTATTTACTTGATTATGAAATCCCATGATTTTATATCATTAAGTGATCAGGGCTATTTCGTGTTGTAATGTTATTTATGAACTGATAACTAAGATTATTGCTATGAGGCTGAAGCCCATCTTAAGTGATTACATTTTAGAGGAGCAATTTGGCTTCCTCCAAAATTGGTAAATCCACGATGTTGTGGCCATATCACAAGAAACCTTATAACACTCTATAAAAATTAGATGATCCTCTACCATTGCTCTTAATAAGGACTTATCAAAGGCCTATTATCATATTAGTTGGCATTTCGTTAGCTTATGTCTAATTCATTTAGGCATGAACATTAGAATGATCAAATGGATCCTCGATTGCATGTATGCTATAAATTTTGTTGTGCTTATAAATGACCATCCATCGAATTTTTTCAAAGCTTCTCGGGGACTCAGGCAAAGGTGTCCCATTTCCCCATTACTCTTTCTACTAGTAGTGAAAGTCATAAGCTCTTTGATAAAAAATGTTGTTGTTCCAGGTGAGCTCAAAGGTGTGAAAGTTACAGATCAATCCTATATTTTACTTTTCTTGTTTATGGATGATACCTTTGTTTTCTTGGAAGGTTCAAAAGTCTATATTTTTTCCATGAAAAATATATTGGACTCTTTTGAGCTGGTCAATGGAATGAAGGTGAATATGGAGGTATCCACAATGTATTTCAATAATATTTATAATAATGTTAACACTTCTCTTTGCAAGCTTTTCCATTCAAAATTATTGACATGCAGGAAGGATTGAAATTTCTAGGTTTTTTTCATAAATCCAAAATCCTACATGAAGAGTGACTGGTCTTGGATGATAAAAAAATAGAAGCTCAGATTCATGTATGGATTAATTGCTTCCCATCTAGAGAAGGAAGGGTTCTCCTCATTAAGTTTGTGTTGGAAGAAATTCCTATTTATTGGTCTTTGATCACAACCATCCCTAAAGGAATCCCGATTAAAATAAGAAGCATCAATTTAAAATTCCTCTGCTATAAGAATTCAGAAGGTTTCTCCTTTATTAATTGGAAGATAATTGCAAAGCCAAAATTGCTTGGTGGTGGGGGGCTTAAAGACCCGTTTCTTTTCATTTAAGCTCTTGCAACTAAGAGTCTATGGAGACTCCTTAATAATAGATCTCTTTTTGGTAAAACCTTAAAGGATAAATATTTTGGGGATCATAAGTGTTAGAAAATCAATTCCCCACTTGTCTATAGTTTGGAAGGTTCTTCTTAATGCATTTCTAATTATTGGTAACTGGATTGCTTGGAAGGTGGGGGACTGGATAAATATCATATTAGGATTAGATCCTTGGGTTGAATTGGGGAATCCTATAAACTTTCTGAAAACACCATATCGTCCTTGCATGCAATGGGTGTTTTCTCTCTTGTGGATACAAGTTCCTAAGGTGAACAAGGATGAGGGGCAAATGCTTGGAAATATGCTCAGGATCTTGGTTTAGAAGGTCCCAGTGTTGAGGAGTGGTCAAATTTTTCTAGGGATTTGGTCATTGCCATGATCATACCTTCAAACAAAGATGAGGACCAACTCTTATGGACCAAAAATCCCTCAACAAGGGTTTTCATAGCCAAGCTTGGTTATCAAGCCCTAATGGAAGATCAACCAAAAGGTTCGCCAACCTGGTGGTGGCATTTCTTGTGGAAATATAAAGGCCGCCTCAAGCATAAGTTAGCATTGTGGCTCAATTTGTCCAATAAAATTCTCACATGGAACAATTATTTAGAGAGAGGATGACTAGGTCTTGGTTGGTGCTCCCTTTGCAAAATAAACGAAGAAATCATACAATATCTTTTCATCCACTGTCCATTTTCTTGATAGGTTTCATCATTGGCTAAACCTTTTCTTAACCCTATAGTTTCTTCTTGGTTTAAAGAATCTTTGGATGAGTGCCTACTAGAATGGGAAAATGACACAACAATCTTGACTTTACTTTCCTAAATTTCCCTATAGATTTTGTTCACTCTGTTTGGTGGGCGAGGAACATGGCCATATTTGAGGAAAAACACATTCCTATGGAGGTTGTTTCAAACATTATGGAACATACATGCAATTTTTTTAAGGATGAGATTGAGAATAAAAAGCCAATAATTCCTATGATGCTTGATTTGGATAAATAAATTCCTTGGGATTTTTTGATGGAGCTAGCCAAGGTGATCCTCCAATATTCAGAGCATGTGCTGTTTTATTTCTCATTGAATATCATCATTTTATCATTAACTATGAATTTGGCCAAAGAACAAATATCAATGCTAAATTTTCAGTCTTATGGGCATTAGTTTTTGTGGAAACTTTAAAGGAGATGAAAAAGCTTTAAATCTTGGGAGACTCTAAGATTGTAGTGGATTAGGGGAATAGTTGTGTTGGTATTGTTTCCCCACATCTTTCTCATATTCTTCAGGGGATAAAATAGGCAATGAGAAATCTAGAATGGTTCACCTGTAATCATATATATGGGGAACTGAATTCCTTGGAAGCCTATCTGTCTAAGGAAGTTCTTCAAATCTTTCCTAGAGTTATGGAATAATAGGAGTTTGTGAATGAGAAACTTGTAGGAGTTTTTGCCTAACAACTCTAATATGAAGTTTTTCTTTGCACACTCCTTTTTAAGCAATATGGACTAGTGGATGTAATCCTTTTTTTCTATGAAATTTGGTATTTTTTTGCAAAACTTGAATAGTGCTATAGGTTTCTAGAAAGGTTGAAACCTATTTTTTTGGATCAATGACAAGATTTGACCTTTGAAAAGTCCTCACTATGTATACTTTCATATTTGGAAATATAAATATTTCTTTCTATGGGAAAAAATATTCTTTTGAGGAAAAAAATTAGCCTCTTTCGCAGCCTGAGGGTTATAGTGATGTTGCTAGTACTAGGCCTTTCCAAGGAAAAAAATCAGCTACAATGAGGTTGTTGGTACGAGGTTTTTCATTGGAAAGAAATCAACCTCCCTCTTAGCCATTACAACAATATTTCTCAAGGAATTATAGCTTATCATGTCACTAATATGAATTTGAACTTAGGTGGGTAATATAACAACCATTACACCCGACCACCCCAATTGACTTGTATAATAATAATAATAATAATAATAATTCATATCCATAACTATTATATTTTAGAATTTCATATTTAAATTTAATTAATAAGAATATAAAAATTCAATATTTACAATAATTTTTTCTAAGTTATATATCTTTCTTTTTTATTCCCAAAGAAAAAAAGCTTGTATTTCTATTTTTAGACAAAATAAAATACAATGTGTAGATGCCATAGTCATCCATATGACTTTATGGCCTCCATAAAAAGAAATACGAGCACTGATATGTCCTCCCTGTGTGTTCCACCACTATAAATCATCACGTGTTTCATACTTTCATCATAGAAATAAATATACATTTAATATGTGCACAATAAGTAAAGTAAAAGGCATAAAATTAGTCTTGCAGTTGATGCTTCAGTTTTCTACCTTTATTGGCAACATATAAAAAAAGGGAAGGTATATATATGTTGTCCTTCTTACGACTTATATGTCGACAAACCTGCAAAAGGAAATACATTAAGAGAAAAATAATAATATTATATGGATACATAAACAAACGATTATCCTCTTCAACTAGTCCCATATGTGTAGAAGATGTTGTGTAACTTGGCCTTGTTTAGTTTCTGAGATTTCTGATACTCCATAATCCCCCTCCAATCCAACTTTGGATAAGTCATCTACTTTTTTATTTTGGGACCTATAAATACAAGTGAAGGTGATATCAGTAAAATTGTGTAGCTTTTGAATGATTTTTTGATAAACATGAAGAAGAGAGTGCTTCCCCAATCTAGCATCCCCATTCGTCCAATTCTATGACAAATTTTGAGTCTTCGTATATGTTGAGGGATGTGATTGCAAGGAAAATGTAATATGAAGAAGTTGTTTTAGAGCCAATAGTTCAACAAAATTATTTGTAGCTCATCAAATGTTGGAGAAGAAAGTGTAGTAGTGTTTATCAATCATAAATAAAACCCCCCTGAACCCCCAACAATAGGCTCTCCTTGAGTTGCCCCATTGAAGAAATCCCAGGTTGGATCCTTATTGATAAGAACCTCGTGATGTGGAGGCAATTCTTCATCTTCTGTTTAAAGCAACCCAAAGAAAAGAGGGCCTTTGGTCTTCAAACACCACTTGGTTTCACTCCGATAAGATTCCCCAATTTATAATTAGTGGCAAAGCTCTAATATTAGCATTGTATTTTGCCAAGAACCAAGATCTTAAACATCCCTTAGTGTTCCCCCCTGCCACTTGAGATTTCCCCCTTTTTTATTCTGAATTTTTTTCTGCACAAGTGTGAAAGGGCATGCAATGAAAAGGTGAGAGCTAGTTTTCAGAGCCTCCCAACATAAAGGGCGTTGAATTGGCCCATAGAAGGATCTTTTCTTGAGGTTTTCCTAGGCATGGACTTTTTCTTTTAAGAAAATCCACATGAATAATTTTGATTTTGGGGGACACGATAATTTCCAAAGTTTTTTTGCCCACGAGGGAGGTTGAGGGACATTGTGAGTGATAGCGAGAGTTTGATAGCCCAATTTTGGGGAGGTATTCTATGTCCTAAGAGACTTCAACAAAGAAACAAACAAGTATGCTAACAAGGGGTACAAATTGAAAATAGATGAATTAAAGATGAATTGCCAAATCAACACTGCTATAATTTCCTAATGGTGGATGAAGTCTATTAAAAAAATTCCCTTATAGCATTATGTATTGTAAATTTTGTGTTTTTTTAAGACAATCTTGTAAGGTGTTCACCTACACAACCCTTTTTTTATTGCTCAAATATGTTCTCCTAAGGAAAATCATGTATTCCTCTTGGAAAGGAGAAAACAATTGGAAAGTCTTTATGAATTAGCTCTGTAATGTCTGTTGTATTTGTTACGAATCAAATGCATAATTATATATATAAACACTGTTTGATTTCAGACTTTTGTGATCCATACTGATTTTGAGAATGTCTTTCAGATTAATCACATTATTATTTGTTGCTCGAGGTTTCAAACCATCTAATGTCGTTCATCCTCAGTTAAATACTCTTTTTGGTTAATTTCATTACAACTGACGCTCTTTACTTATGTACTTAGTCATATTAAGTTCAATTATCCATAAACCTCTTATATTTTGGAATAGAGTTTCAAGAATTTCCATTCTTTAAAAAAATAAAAATGTAGTCCATTTTGGAATAAAGCTTCCAAAATTTCCATTCATTAAAAAATCAAAATGTAGTCCATTTTGGAATAAAGCTTCCAAAATTTCCGTTCTTTAAAAAATAAAAATGTAGTCTATTTTGGAATAAAGCTTCCAGAATTTCCATTCTTAAAAAAAATGTATGGATGATCAGGTAAATCTAAAAATGAATTTCCATTTAAAATAAAATAAAAATACTGTTTATTTTAGGATAGAGCTTCCATATTTTCCATTCATTAAAAAATAATAATGTATCGATGGTCATGATAATCTGGAAATATTCTTCCTAGTATACACAATGTAAGAGATGAAATCCTGAGTTTTCAAATGATTTTTTTTGCAAAACTTATATAATGTATATGCTACCTCCACTATATCATGACTTTACAAATTCTCAATATTACATAAATTAAACATCAAAGAAATATCTTGATGGCTTCTATATTTATCAATCATTTCATTTTATAACTATACTAATTTCTAACATTTTAGGCAAGGACTAAAGTAGCACAGAATACTTGTTTTTCCCTTAAATATGGAGGTTTATACCACCTTCTTAATTTAAAAATAATTTTCATATAGGACTAATTTTCATCAACAAGTGTGAGAGGAAAAAGTATATATTTTTTGCTCTTCTGCAAAAGTGGAAACATACAAACATTTCAATTTAGAACAACAGAAAAAATTATGGAGATAATCTGGCAGCTAACTCTTGGGATAATCTATTCAGCAAGGGATTTGTGGAGAACCCGAAATTGTATGAATTCACAGAAAAAAAACAAAAAACCTAATACAAGAACCAAAGAGAAAAGCAATACATCCCATAATTTTTAACCTGTTAAAATAATTTCATTTATTCATCATAATAAAAATTTTTCCCACCATTTTTCTTTCCTTTCTCACTTTTTTTTTAACCATCTCACAATATTATTTTGATTTCCGTCTAAGTACAACCCACTATGACTTAGTCCATGTTTAAATTTTTTTCTAATGATTTTGCTGTTACAAATCTTGAGTAAAAAAATCTACTAAGCCTTGTCTCATTAAAAAGCTCACTGAAATTGTTTAAGTTGCTATCAAGCTGACAACGAATAACTTCATAAACTGCAATCAAACTTACTACAGGTAACTTCATAAGCTGCACTCTTTGATAAAAATGCCATTCTGTTCGAATACAAATAACATATTTCCATAAAAGATGCCCTGCGCTATGAAGCCAAGATACTGTTCAATGTCTGCGAAATCGATAGTTTGATGATAACTATGAATATTCTAATTTAAAAATTATAAGCTAACTGGATTGCGATTTGACCTGCCTTTAATTATATTCATCGAATCAGACTTTTATACGGTCAATTTCCTTTCCTTTCCTTTGAAATCCGTTATAATTTTCCGGTGCCATCCATGACATACAATGAGGGATTCCGAGACGCTCACACAATTGTATATTTTTGGAATTTTGAGCGAGTGGTTTGTCCTACTCAGAATTCAATACCCTGGCTTCAACATATAAAATCCTTGGAGGACCCATTTTCAATTTTTTAATCTAAATTCAGTTTAGGATATTTTTTCAACTACCATTCAGATGCGAATTTCGAGATATTCCTTATGGCTTCAGTTGAAAATTTCCTCCCCATATGTCATGAGTGGCTTTCATTAAGTATCCCATACCCACATCTTGCCAGATTCATTTATCAACGCACCGTACGCACAGTCCATGTGAGAATTCCCCCGATGACACCTTCCTGAACCTTCCCAGGATCGATGATCAGAATATTCAGTGTGACTACGCTACTAAAAAGAAATGGGTTGTGATTCATTCGTAAGACCTAGTGAGGGCAGGAACAGCACACAAATGTGATGAGGGAAGGATGAGTTATTGTGCTGAGATTCATTGGTACTTGCACTGGTAACAGAATCAGATTAGTAGCGTTGGTAGCTACCACATCAGCAATGGGTGTCTCAACAATGGAGGTATGTATACATCCAAACTAAAACGGGAAATCCCTTCCTCTGTGGCCTGAAAATGCTGGAATTTATAGATTTTATTTTTATATTAGTAAAACCTTTTCTGTATGCAAGCTAGACACGGGATTTCTATGTAAGTGTAATAACCTCTATGTACATGTGATTTCTCTCTAATTGTAGTAACTTCTATGTACATGTTGGGAGGGGCATGCTAATACCTAGGGATTTTATTTATCATCTTGTTCTGGAACATGCGAGCACACTCATATTGAGGCCATATATGTTCTCAGTGGGTGAGCGTATAATTTGTGGTCGTTCAACCAACCTCTCGTTTCCAAGTGAGAAAAGTGAAAAACAAATTTGGGGAAGGTTTAGTGTCTGTCTTCTTGTCTGTGCATAAGCAGTGAAGCGTGCAGGGTCTAACTGTCAGTATGTTTCTTATTGCAGGGTTTTACTAAGTCGCTGGCGATGTCAATCCTTTCGGAAATAGGGGACCATACCTTCTTGGTAGCAGCTGTAAGTCTAAAATCCCTTGGGCAGTTTGAAAATTGAGCTTTATATTAATGTCTATAAAGAGTAAAATAGGTCAAAGGAACTGGAGAGCTGTAAGTCTAAAATCCCATGGCCAGTTTGAAAATATAGCTTTATATTTATGCGTATAAAGAGTAGAATAGTTCAAAGGAACTGGAGAGAGCAGCAAATATTAATAGCCAGGAAGTTGGGTCATTAAGTATCCCTAAAGGAGACAAAATAACATCATATAATAACATAAAATCACATAAAACCATACAAAAGAGTTAAACCAAAAAGGATGAACCTTCCAGGTGAAGGAAAGCCAACAAAGAGACATAGGCTTGACAATAAAGGACAATATGTCATCATCTCAATTAGTCGTGCATATGTCAACACTAAGTGCCCGTTGAAAATATTGTATGGTTAGTGGCCTGGATTGATAGGGCGTGGGGAGAAATCCCGGGCAGCATCAAAATGCTTTTGCTGTTGGTTGAGATAGGTACTGAAGAAGGGGTGGGATCACTCCTATCATCCAAGGCCTCGAACCAGTAGTCGTAATGAAAAAGCAAGTAATACATCTCTGGGCTGCTCTCACTATTTAATGGATATAGTTTTATCGTAGGGATTATAAAACATGGTTGGATTGATTACAATTTGTTAATTGTACTGCATTAGGATAGATGGCAGTGATCGTATACAATGCTTATGACGTTGGGCCAGTCTAGTCCTTTTTCTTCCTAATGAAAAGAAAAGGTTTCCGGATGTTTCAAAGATTTTTAACACAGTTCTCCAGAAACTTTTTTTTTCATTATGAATTACAACGGCGGAAACCTGCATTTTGCATTCGAAAATATTAGTTGTACATTAGTGTGTGAGATTCTTTTATTTGAGTTTATAACTTTAGTTTTTATTTGTTCAATTACAACGGCGGAAACCTGCATTCTGCATTCGAAAATATTAGTTGTACATTAGTGTGTGAGATTCCTTTATTTGAGTTTATAACTTTAGTTTTCATGTGTTCAAGATCATGGCTATGCGGCATCCCAGGAGCATAGTCTTGGCTGGATCTCTTGGATCTGCCTTTGTAAGTACAATTTATTTTTGTGTCCTTGTGCTTGGACTTAGCTTTGCAAATTAGAGTTCTTTTGTTTTTTCAAATGGTGTTAGATAATGATATATGTGCTTAGTTTGTTATTCTTTATAGAAGAAATGAGTCATTGCCGGGGACCACCATTATCTTGCGTTTTTACTTAATTGTTCTGTTGCAAAGCAGATCATGACTGCCATCTCTGTATTTTTCGGCTGGGCTGCACCAAATTTGGTAAATTGCAAGTTGGTTATTTTCTATTGAATTGGCAAGTTCATGGATATTTATAGTAGTTTTGTTTTGCACTGGTTTTGTTCCATCTTGCTGTATTTGATTTACTTAGTGAAAGACATATTTATATTAGAATTGTATGTTCTTGGTATACAGATTTTATTTCAAATGATTTGTATTTATGCCAATAGGCATGTTTATTTTTGATAAATGTTTCATTAGTTAATTAATATCCATATTTTAGTTGGACTGGTGGTGGATATTAACCCTTGGCATATTGCGAGTACTTTTCTGTAATTAGGTTAATGTTGAGATTTATCTCAAAGGTATTGCACTTTTTTTTTTTTAATTATTTAAAAAAATGTTATAGTCGGTAAAGTAAATATGTATATAATTTCACTGTGATATTTTTGGTTTTTTTGGGTTTGTAATTCGATAAGTATAATATTGTAGAAAGCCTATTTACAATTAGGGATGTCTGGTAATACGTGGGGGATCTCCTGGTAAGATTTTTACCTGTTTTTTTAGATGTACTATGTTTATTTATATATGTTTTTTTCTAATTAATAATAATAATTTAAAATAAAGCTATAATTCAGTTAATTTTTATGGTTTTTTTTGTCTTCGCAATCTAAGATGTATCATGAGATAAGTGTCTTGATGCTTATCAAAGTTTACGAACCATTTAATTTATATGGCTGTGCTAATTGAAATATTATGTCATAATTTGACATGGTACGCTTATAATCATCATCTAATGATTGAAGCCATTGATCTTGTTGTGCCGGTCATCTTTATGTACTTAATATCTAAGACAACTGCTATTGTGAGGTCACAAAACTCGATACACCTTTCGTGTTGCTAGCACTTTGTACAACTTTGAAGAGAACTTTATCCCTTTCATTGTTGTGAGATCAATGCTTATGTTATAGATGCCTATTGAGATTAATCTTTATGCACTTAATATCTAAGACAACTGCTATTGTGAGGTCACAAAACTCGATACACATTTTGTGTTGCTAGCACTTTGTACAACTTTGAAGAGAACTTTATCCCTTTCATTGTTGTGAGATCAATGCTTATGTTATAGATGCCTATTGAGATTAATCTTGGAACGAAATGTTTTTCTTTTTGGGTTTACAAACTAATCTGTTTTATGGATGCATGAGTGTTTGCCAATTCAATCACAAGTTGGTCAAATGGTTATGCAAGGCAAAGTGGAAATTATCAATTTTCAGAGTTGACGCTGAAATTTCAATGTAAAACTTATTGTGGAAGTGTACAGATAATTTATTGGTGACGCAACAAACTTTTGGTCACAAAGATTAGTGAGGTTCAAGAGAGAGAGATATTTGGTAGAGATGAATTCATCTTTTTTGTCCTTCTTGTCCTTTGATTAGATGCCCAAAAATTGTCTTATCTTGTGTGAGATCGAATTATGCCTTGTGGAGGAGGTCGAATGCTCTTTATATAGTGTTATGCCTTTGTGAATGGGCATGTCTCTTCACTGGGGCCGACTTGACTTGAGGGAGGGTCAACTTGACTAGTTTGGAGCCAAAAATTCAAAATTCAGATTTCAAAATTTTCTCTTTTAAATCCAACATGAAGAACATGTCTTGTAATAATTTTTCAAGGGCTAATCAATGAAAATGACATGAAGAACATGTCATACAATTACATTTTATATTACAAGGGCTAAAACATAAATTATGAAGACCGACCATAGCTACAAATTTTTAACATATCTAAGAGATGCAAATTGCCTCTTCATCATTGCTTAAACCTTGTGCTTAAGTTGAGCCATCCTTTCGAAGCTGATTGTGTCACCTTGAACCTCTAGACCTAGAATATCTCTTGTAGGTGACCTTATACTGGGACTCCTCCCATTGGTTAAAATCCATAAATAGTTGGGGGTATTGGCTGCGGTGACAACGTGCTGTTATCTCATTGCTGTCACTTGGTCTAGTGCTTGCCTTGTGGGGTAACCCTCCACAAGACCTACTAGATTTTGAGGCAACAATGCCATAATTATTGCAAGTGATTTTTTAGGTTATATGATAGTAAGTGAGAGCCCTAATAGTGTTGATTTTTGTAACTGTGGTCGGTCTTCATAGTGTATATTTGAGTCCTTAATAATATGTTTGTAAACATGTTCTTCATGCTCCTTTTATAAGAAGAAAAATTGATTTTTGGAAAAAGAATTTTTGGCTCCAAAATGTGTCATGTCGATCTCCTCCTAGTCAAGTCGGCTCCATCCAAAAAGGCACCCATTCAGACCAGCAAGTTTATAAATAGAGGCAATTCGACCTTCCTCAAGGCCAACAATGAAGCTCGCATCTCTTTGAGGCAAGAAGAGCCTAATTTAAGGCTAGAATGAATTTTGAGGCAAGAGCAAAGTTCTGAGGCATGCAAAGTACATTTGAGGCTAGCGAGGAGTCTATTTGAGGAATATGAAGGGCAATCTGAGGCAACAAAGTTTGAAGAGAGAAGAGGTCTGAGGCAGCGAACAAAGGGCCTAATCTGAGGTAGTCAAGAAGGTCATCTCTGAGGCCAGTGAGGGACATATTCTGAGCTAGCGAAGTGTCATCTATGAGGGCTAGCAAAGCAACATTTTGGAGGCAAGAACAATGCATGTTTCTTGGGCCAGATTGCCTCGATTAGGAGAATGGACCATGGATTAGGTTTGACCTAGTTATTGATTAAGATGTATCTTTGTTGAATTGAAGATTTCTCTATTGACAAAGGTTGCGAGGTTTTTCCCCATGTGCATTTTCCCAGGGTAAAACAATGTGTTCTTGTGTGGCTGTCTCTTTATGATCTTCTAGAATATTGTTTTTTATCGTTGAAGTTCTCTGTGTAATTGATATATGATGATCAATGAATGTATGATAAGATTAATCTAAGAAATAATCATAAGAATCAACTATAAGTTTGGAGAATTCTTTAAAAATCAACAAATAGAAGATGCACCATCACAACCACGAATTCACAACCAATAAATAATGTGCAACCTTAGATAGTGAAGGAACATCCATAACATGATATCATAAGAAAAGAGGACAAAGTTGGACAACCTTTTAAAAAATAGGCAAGCCAACAACACATCACATCTTCAATCACAATCCCTTAAGATTAAATGAGCTAGTTGTTGAAGAATCTAGGGCAAAGTAGTGTAGTGTGATTCTTTGTTACTTGATAACAATTTGTGGAGTCTTTTTACTTTTCATGTTAGCTTATTCTTCTTCTTCTTCTTATTAGTGCATATGTGTGTATTTCATCAAACTGCTACCAAAACATAAAAACAAGAACACAAGATGTTGGCTCTCTGCCAGGGCCAAAACCTCTCTTCTCTTGAGAGAAAAACCCTTTAGTGAATTTCTCTTATTGAAGCTTCTATTGATCAATGCCAAACCCTAGACCCCTGACTAGAGATCCTCCAAGCATAAGTCAAGTCTTTACTCCTTTCTGCACCATATACCTCGACACTTCTTCTAGCACTTCGTCTTCTAATTAGAGTCCTTTTACCTTAGAGAGATAGGCTCCTTTGCTAGGCTTGGGAGTTCTCGTAGGCTTGATCTCTCATCCAAACAATGAACTGTTCACAAGCTGCTATTATGGCTTAGGCATAACCTTAATGTACCTCGCATGTGTGACTGTTTCTAGCCCTAGAAACAGTCCTTTATACTTTGGTCTCCTTCTTTCTTACTTCGCTTGATGTCCTTCTTCCACGCTGGAGTAGGAGGCCTTTATGGGCCTAGTTTTAGCCCCAAACAAACAAAAATATCCAACTGTGATCTTACTGCTGTTAGGGCCGCAGACTGTCCTTCATTCCCTCGCATGTGTGACTGTGTATACCCTAGAAACAGTCCCTTACTCTTCGTTGTTCCTCCTCTTCTCTTCGCTGCCCTAGTAGCTCCTTTTACCTTGGCTTCCTTCGACCTCCTTGATCTCTTTCTCTTGCGGATTTCAGAGCACAATTTATGCATTGTCTTTGGAGTGGACAACTTCTATAAATAGAGGACTGTCCCTCCATTTAAGCCGACTTGATTGACTGCATTTAGCCCAGCTTGTCTTTTTAATTGTAGGCCGACTTTGAGGGTAGTTTGGTGGTTGACTTGTTGAGCAGACTTCAGATAGCTTCCATGATGTTGTAGCATGCTTGAAGGAGCTTGTTGAAGGTGCCATTGCTTGGAGGAGACTTGTGACTTTGCTTGGAGGTATTCTCTTGACCATAATACATACATACAAGCTATAACATGCCCTTAAGGTCTTCAACTTATTCTTTTGACTATTTGACTCACCTTAACACTTTAAATAGTGCTAGACCTATTTCAATGAGCAAGAAACTCATTGACATATATTATAAAAATAATATTTCTTTTCTTGAATAAATACAAATATCAAAAGTACATTTATGAAGACCGAACCTAGTTACCTTTCGTTCAACACTCCCTCTTAACTAGGGAGGTATTCAGACAACATTACAAGGTGTTTGGCTATTATCAATCTTGAAGAATTCACGTAAGAGAAATTGGATTAGCAATCTATCTGTTATAGCATCATATCCATCAACATTGTCATAGTGCAAGGCCTTGACTAACAACTCCATCTCTTTACGAGACCATGAACTACAATGCTGGCGAGTCCAGTGATTTATAGACACCATCATTGTCTCTCAAGGTACATACCCTCCCGGGTGTTCTCCAAGTATGACCTTCTAGGACTATTCTTATCTTGGGTTCCCAACCCTCAAAGAATATCGGTCCTCTTGCCTACTCTTGTCTTGGATGCCCTACACATTTGCAAAGAGTATCGGATGCCAGATGATTACCTAATCCTCCCATTATTTCTTCCCAAATGAAGACAAGAATGTTGTGTCTATCTTGTGTCTACATTTCCATTCATGGCCTTCATCTAGAGTTACGACTGTTAGTCCTGGTCTAGTGCATGACCCATGAAATGGAAAACACAACTGTCACTCCTTTGTAATCAGGGGTGATCCAAAAACTCCCTCTTGATCAGGGACCTGTTAGAGTTCCCTCTTAACTAGGGACTCTTTCCTTCATCAACAACTTCTTCTTTGTGGGTCCTTCAGCTGCTTGATCTCCTTCCTTTCTTGATGTCATGAAGTCTTTGTTCGAACTTCTTCCAGGTAGGGCACCATCCATCAATCACTTTCCTTATTAGTTTGTCATGTCATTGCTTCGTGGAAAGCGACTATCATGTTTTCTTGTCATCTTGGCTACTCCTTTGTCATCTTGTCCATGCTTCAGAATATTCTTCTCATGGATCTTCTGATGTACTTGCTAGGTTACATGCTTTGACCTAGTAGCCCATCATGACTTTATCCTGATATTGCTTCATCATTTCTTTTTCTTTTGTTGGATGGCTTCTTCATCACGACATCTTTGTGGAGTAGAATCAATTATCTGCACCTTTTATATCTTCAAGGCCTTCATAGGTGTCAAGGGTCCTTTCTTCCTTTATCAGAGTTGACCTGCCTTCTTTCTGCATATATCTTTCAAGGAATTTTGTCAGATAGTGATTCTTGTTGGTCATGGTGTTCTTCACGTGCTTGATCTCTTTCTTCATCAGCTTCTTCTCATATAGATAGGTCAACCATCTAATGCTTCTTGTGAGATCATTCCTTCATTGCTTGCTTTCTGGACTTGCCAACATTTCTTCTTGCTTCTTAGTCAGCAATCTTATGCTCCTTATGTGACCATATTCTTTTGTTGACCTTTGTCGCATTGTAGTGCATGCCTTCGAGCATGTCCTTTGTGAAAGATATTCTTTAATGCTTGATTATGTTATATAACTATACCCATGACTTAATAATATACAAATGATAACATGACTTAAACTTTGATGCATACAAACCTCATCTTGATTCTCCTTTGATCATCTGTTGGTGTGGCCCTTCTTGCTTCACCTTAGCTTGCTTGCATATGATTCTTTTCTTGAAACCCATGAATGGGATTCCCAATGAGACATCTGCTTTGGTCCATGAACCTTCTTTTGAAGATTCCATCATAGGATCTTAAAGATCCTTGCCTTGCAAATGTTTCCTTTGTTTTGATGATGTAGGTCTTCTAAGATTCTTATCATGATCAATTTTTCTTTAATCATGTATGAGGTCCTATACTAGGTATGCTTCTTCTACACGAATAACCTGAGCTATATCTGCCATGCTCCTCGATATTCTACTTATGCATTTTGTTCTTATCATATGCTACATCTACATGAGTATGTAGAACTCTATGTACATCATGTTGCTAGATTCTAGAGGATGTTTCTAGCCATGCATTTTTAATTTATTCCTACATACTCCTATTCTACTCAAGACTTTGAAAGAAGTCTAGAAGTAAAGGGTTTGACCTAGTCATAGTAAAGATCCAGAGGATCTTCCTTCTTTTGCTTCTTCCTTCTTCTTTCATCTCTTGAGTCAAGTGAGTTTCTTCCCTCTTCCTTTTGTTGTTGTAGTCCTTCTTAAGCTTGGGCAATTCCTTTTGTAATGTTCCATAGTCTTGGCATCCAAAACATTGTATCTTGGACATGTCTTTGATGTTTGTTCTTTGTGGGCCAAACTTGCCAAATTTACCCTTTCTTTTGGCCATGGTAGCAAATGCTTACTCCTTTGATCCCACATCTTCTTTTGCCTTAAGTCTAGTTTCTTCTGTTCTGTATAGAGACCACATTTCACTTAGAGTGGTTGCTTCCTTCTTGGCATATATGCTAGATGTGAAGTTTCCCCACTCCTCATGTAGAGCATTGAGTACTACAGTTGTCATCTCTTTGTCAGACATGACTTCCCCAAGCTCTTGAAGTTGATCTCCCTTTTCAGAGATTTTCATGAAGTAGGGAGCTATTCCTTCCTTTGTTATCTTCATCTTGTATAATTCATTCCTCAGAGATATTACTTCTCCGGTTGTGGATACTGAGAATTGCTCTACTAGCTTATTATAGATTTCTTTCGATGTCTCAAATTTGGAGACATAAGGAATGAGAGAGTCTTTGATTGATTTTATCAGAATCCTTTGAGCTCTTGTCTCCTCCTTATTGTACTTGGCTAAGGCTTTAGTCTGTTCCTTAGCAGGGATAATGATATTCCCTTTGACATGTTCTAGGAGTTCATTCTCCTTGAGTAGTAGTTCAATCCTCTTCTTCCATGCAAAAAAGTTATTGGTTCCTATCAATTTATTGCTTTCCTTGCAAAAAGACATTGATATATATTCAGAAGGGGACATGTACTTACTTGATAGATTTTGAGATGTAATGGATTTGCTTCCTCCTTGAAGACTTGATGGCTTGTCTTCCCGGGATCTTGATGTTCTTCAAGTTGCCTTCTCCAAGTGGACTTGCTTGGTGATGATGTTTCCTTGAAGACTTGTAGCTTGATGTAGGTCTTGCTTCAATTTGCTCTTCTTTGTAGGTGCCTTTATATAAGGCTGTTCTTCTAGCTTTGTAGACCTCCTTGATGAATGATGGATTGTAGACCCTTCTTGTCCTTGAAGTGATTGAGACTTATAGGCTTGATGCATTAACTCTGTAGATGCTTCTTGATGAGTGCTCTTTAGTTGCCCTTTCTTTGATGTGTCACCTTAGCTCTGATACAATGTTGAAGAATCTAGGGCAAAGTAGTGTAGTGTGATTCTTTGTTACTTGATAACAGTTTGTGGAGTCTTTTTCTTTTCTTGTGAGCTTATTCTTCTTCTTCTTTTTATTAGTGCATATGTGTGTATTTCATCAAACTACTATCAAAACATAAAAACAAGAACACAAGATGTTGGCTCTCTGCCGGCGCCAAAACCTCTCTTCTTTTGAGAGGAAAACCCTTTAGTGAATTTCTCTTATTGAAGTTTCTATTGATCAATGCCAAACCCTAGACCCCTGACTAAGAGATCCTCCAAGCACAAGTCAAGTCTTTACTCCTTTTTGCACCATATACCTCGACATTTCTTCTGGCACTTTGTCTTCTAGCACTTTGTTTTCTAATTAGAGTCCCTTTACCTTAGAGAGATAGGCTCCTTCACTAGGCTTGGGAGTCCTTGTAGGCTTGATCTCTCATCCAAACAATGAACTGTGCACTAACTGCTTTTATGGGTCAGGCATACCCTTACTGTACCTCGCATGTGTGACTGCTTCTAGCCCTATAAATAGTCCTTTATACTTCGGTCTCCTTCTTTCTTACTTTGCTTGATGTCCTTCTTCCACGCTGGAGTAGGAGGCCTTTATGGGCCTAGTTTTAGCCCCAAACAAACAAAAATATCCAACTGTGATCTTACTGTTGTTATGGCCGTAGACTGTCCTTCATTCCCTTGCGCGTGTGACTGTGTATACCCTAGAAACAGTCCCTTACTCTTCGTTGTTCCTCCTCTTCTCTTCACTGCCCTAGTAGCCCCTTTTACCTTGGCTTCCTTCGACCTTCTTGATCTCTTTCTCTTGCGGATTTCAGAGCACAATTTATGCGTTTCTTTGGAGTGGACAACCTCTATAAATAGAGGATTGTCCCTCCTTTTAAGCTGACTTGACTGACTGCATTTGGGCCAGCTTGTCTTCTTAATTGTAGGCCGACTTTGAGGGCAGTTTGGTGGCTGACTTGTTGAGCAGACTTCGGATAGCTTCCATGGTGTTCTAGCATACTTGAAGGAGCTTGTTGAAGGTGCCATTGCTTGGAAGAGACTTGTGACTTTGCTTGGAGGTATTCTCTTGACCATAATACATACATACAAGGTATAACATGCCCTTAAGGTCTTCAACTTATTCTTTTGACTATCTGACTCACCTATAGCACTTTAAATAGTGCTAGACCTATTTCAATGAGCAAGAAACTCATTGACATATATTATAAAAATAATATTTATTTTCTTGAATAAATACAAATATCAAAAGTACATTTATGAAGACCGAACTTGGCTACCTTTCCTTCAACACTAGTAACATATGCAAACACCTAACCTTAAATTACAACGGAAATTTCCTTCAAAATTCAAAGTTACTTCAAGGACTGGGGATGGTTGACAACCTCTACCTCATTTGGTTCTCCGTATGCAAAACTTCCCTCTACAAAGATTATTTCCAATAGTAAAAACAATGGCTACTTTAGCATAAAACCCTAATCATCCAAGACGAAAGAGGAGGGATGAAACCTCACATATACTCACCCCTTGACTTTCTCCTCCCAACAGATCTTCACTTAGGTTTAGGGGGAATCTCCAATGAATCCAACCATGCTCAACAACGGAGAGCCAATTCTTATATAGATTTTCTAGCTCAATCTTCTTACACTAAAATAATAATATGTAGTTTCTAGATCCACAAAATCCTCCAAGAAGAATTATAAATATTTAAAACAACTTAAAATTTTCCTTGGGAGAAGGGAAATTCTCATTTTAGAGTCATCATGGCCTTGAAGAATGTGCCAAATCCTTCATTACTGCCACTTTTTAACCTTTGGCCTAGTGCTCCCTTAGAAAAATATTCTTTGGCCAAATATTTAGGTTGAATGCCACATATATTCACCCTATGAAAGGCACTCTTCAATTAGGTTATCCAACTCCTCATAAAGTGGATCACAAAACACGTGTAATATAGATCCCTTGCTTGTTTCAACAACTCCTCAAGATGTTGCCACCTCAAATATGTGACAAAAGATGTGTAGAGCTCCCTTAAGGATGATTCATTTGACCATGTCAAGAAGGTTTTAATGTGCCAATTGTCTACTTTCCTTATAGTGCTCCTTAAGGAAACCAACTCCTACTCTTGTTAGTATAACAACAAAGTCACACAAGGTGGGGAGCTCATCAAATAGTGCTAAAAAATCCCTTACAAAGTGAATCTTATAAAGACATTTGAACAAGGTGTACCCTAATAATCCTACTGTTAGTTCTGAGCAGAATTATGTCTATTGAATAAAAAGAATAGCTAGGGTATTATCAACATCAAATACAATAAAAGAAAATTCTCCAATCTTAATCACAAAAAGGACACGCAGGTTCATCGCAATTTGATTTCTTCATTAAGCTCTGAACTTACTTGGGCTCCCTTCCTGGGGAAATGGCCCAACTAAGGAATTGCATACAATACTGGATTTGATTCAGTTGATCAAACCCTCCTTGGTTGATCTAGATCTCCTTGCCGCTCCTTCCTCAGACCCAACACACTCACTAAGAAGCCTCTCTCAATCTTGTGTTGCTACATGTTGTGTCTTCTCCCTCTCCCTGCATTGCTTTTTTTACTTTAAATCTAGCTAAAACCGTAATCATAATCTCCAAATTGGTTGATGACCGAGATTAGATCTTGCCTCACTTGAGATCAAGGGTTGAGATTAAAACATAATAACTGAAGTAAATAATTTACTTTTCCTAAGTTTACTTTAGCTCGATAAGCCAACATTATTCTTATGTGCTTTTCCTAAGTCTAACTTAGGCTAATTTACATTAGCAACTTGCTAATGCTTGAGCAAGTGTTCTAAGGAGATATTGGATGACTTTTGCATGCCTAGACACTTAGGCCTATGCACAAGTACTTGCCCGAGCTACAAACATAAACACTCCCTCTTAGTGAGGGAGGTACTTCTGCCACTTGGAACTAACTTTGATCTTCCATTCGTTGCCTTGGATGATCCCTTTGAATTGGCAACCTTTATTTCCCTTTGTTCTGGAAACATCCTCGAAATATGACTATCCTTCGCTTGGTTCCTTGAAGCCTCCTGCTCCTAAACATTTTGTAAGGTCATCTCGTACCAACAGACCTTCTTAACCGATTTGGGGGAATATGTCAACTGCTCCTCCCCTCCTGAACCTAAAGGCTAACTCCCTCTGAGTGCTCAACCTTTGGAGTTGTCTACTCCTTGTTTTCTTTCCCTGCTCTGTTTTATTCCTTAGCTCAAATAGGTTGGCCCTTTAGCCTATACATTTTGCTCTCTCTAACTCCTAAAACATGTCCCTCATTAGAGCTAGATTTGCTGGGTCTGATTAGTACCTTCCCATCCTGGAAAGCAACAAAGAATGCCTTCTTCTCCATCATGGAGACTAGGAGCAAACTCCACCTAGGTTTTGATACCCACAACACGTCCTTCACTTCCATCTCGCCTCCAAACTGAAGTTGGAATATCACTGTTCCAACCCCTTTAATTGCATGTTTGGCATCATCACCAAAAAGCACATATAGTTTTGAGTCCCACTTGGTCAGGCTGTCGAACTGATCTCGTGCTTTTGTTATATGCCTTGTGGCTCCACTATCCACTAACCACACACTCACTAGTAATGTGCCTGAGGTAAGGTAGGAAACAAGTACGAATTCCTTCTCGAACTTCCTTACAAACTCCTCCCAAGCTTTTGCCAACGTTGCTACAACTGGCTGCTTGCCCTTTCCTCCTTTCTTCCTCTTTAGACGCTGTGAAGCATAGTGTCTCATCTTATGATAAGCAAAACACTAGACCTTATTCAAGTCCCATTTCTTCTGCTGTGAGGTTGACTCCTCACCCCTATTGCTCGAACCTTTGCTCCTCATTGCCAGACTAGAAAGAGCAAGGTTCTCATCATCCACACTCTACTATTGTCGTTTACACAAGGATTTTTGCCACAACTCCTTCTGGGCTAAGTCAACCCATAGTTTATTCCAATTTGGTAGATGTTCTCTTGCTAGAATGCCTATCACAAAGGTAGCCGATGGTTTTGAGAACTCGCTCAGGGATATCCTTACAAGCTCATCATCTGGCAAGGCTACCCAAACAACTCCAAGCTCATCTCAAACTTTTTGAACACTTGTGAGGTATGATGCCACAATGTCTGATTCATCATGGTGTTGCCGAGTTTCCTCTTGTTGAGAAACCAAGTGTAATGTGGTCTAACACTTAATTCCTCTTCTTGATAATTACTTGTGAAAGTTAGATGTTTACTTATTACTTCTTATGTCTTCTTCATTAGGCAATATACAATTGTTCAATCTTTCAGGAAAAATAGAGATCACAATGAGACAAGAGACACTAGAAATTAGGCTAGAGGCTAGGGAAAAACCCACAAAGTGAATACCCGACAAATCCTTCCTTATAGAATCATCTTCAACAAGAGAAATCCAAATCATACTAGACCAATTTTCCAAGTGCCAAGTCATCCCTCCATATATCTATTCACAAGATGTCATATGCCTGTCCTTAGATGCTCAAAATTATTCTTCCCTCTGTCACAAATATCAACCACAAGTTTACACTCATCCACAAGTTCAAACCTCTTTCAACAGTTAATATGTCACAAAATTCAGACCTTTCTCCAAGAAATGAACCATAGAATAATGTCATTGACTTCGGTTCATGTACATGGTACAAGTCAAAAGGTTTTGTCCTTTTCTTGAACATATATAGATCATAGAGATGATTTTCTATTTCAAGGAGACTTTCTTCACCTTTCATCTGCTTCTAAACTTGTTTTGATCTGCCCGGAACCATCTACTTATATGTTCAGATGAGTTGTTGTTTGAGGACAATTAACTCTTATTTATAACCACTTCATGAGGTTGAATGGGTGTGAATGCTAGCTGAGCCGACTTAAATTTTGTAGGGCTGACTTGGTTAATCTTGGAGACACAAAATGGGTTTTAAAAATTCAATTTTTCTTTTCTTTTAAATGCCCAAATGGGACATGATAAAATGATTTTCTTTTTTATTCAAATAAATTCTTTTTGACTCTTTTACAAAATCATAATGATAAAATATGAAGACTGAACCTAGTTACAATTTCAACTCCCACTTAACTAGGGAGGTATTCATAATGACTCATCAGGGTATTCTTAAATTGAAATATTCTATAGGAAATGATTCAGATTGATAAGCGTCATTATAAACATCGTCATGACCAACATTGTCAAATTACCAAGGCCTTGAAAGTTGACAAGTAAGCTCTATCTCTCCACTAGATCAGAGCACAATGCTGGGAGGCATTCCATAAGACACCACACAACTCCCTCTCCAAGGTACATACTCCACTTAGGTTCGCCAAAGTATGTCATCCACATGACCATTTCCTAATTCGATATCACAGTACTTGACACAAGGAAATATCTGTAGTATGCTTGACATGTAGAAAATATTAGAAGTGTGAAATATGCTAGAGATACCACAAAAAATAACACAATGAGATGATAACAATGGAAATATTTTATTAAGATCTGTAGCAATACTATTCACTTGCCTCTTCGAGGGGGCAACCTCCAATAGAGCAGAGCTCAATTACACAACACAAGACAAGACTTCCCTTACTATCTTCCACGATATATAGTTTCCTGAGACTCAAAACCCTAACTACTCGTGGTCCCTTGCATAATGTGGGTTAAGCACTTTATTTATTAGCTATGGCCCATTATAACTAATTGTGGTCCGTCTTTTATAATGCGGGTCAACCACTTACAATGCTTACGGGCTTTATTTATTAAACTAATAATCATGACTCTTACGACCTCTTGGGCTTATTACATTAATAAAGGGGTTTGGGTCAGACCCTAACATGCCCTCCCCTTCAGAATTTTCCTCCAAGGTTGGAGTTGTGAAAATTTCTGGAGAATATTTGCTAGTTCCCATGTTGCATCTTCTGGTAAGGTGTCTTTCCAGTGGATGAAGACTTCCTTGATAGTGCAGCCGTGAAGATGCCATTCCTATGAATCAAGGACCTGTTTCAGTTGGATCCAAATAAAACCTTCCTCATCCAATTCAGGTAGTATGGTTTTAGCTTGCAATTATGCCCACGACTTTCTTGAGGTAAGAGACATGGAAGACAGGTTGGGGGTTTTTGAAGTAGCTGGCAAGGCCAATTTGTAGGCGATGGAGCCAATACGCTAAATCACCTGATAAGGCCCCTAAAATTTTGGAGCTAATTTTTGGAAGCCCTTTTCTTTGAGAGATGTTTTTTTATAAGGCTAGAGTCGAAGAAACACTTGGTCGCCCACTTGAAAAGACCTTTCTGAGCAATGTTGGTCAACCTGTTCTTCATCCAGTTTTGAGCTTGATGGAGATTATCCTTCAAAAGAGGGATAACGGCGGCTTGGTTCTGAAGCAGATTATCAACCGTTGCATGCACTTTGGAAGATAAGAAGTTGGGAAAGGTGGGAGTTGGCCATACACCAACTCATACTATGTCATCTTGGTTGCCTCACGATAATTAGTATTATACCACCATTCTGCTAAAGGTAGCCATTGCACCCATTGATGTTGCCTGTCCAACGCAAAACACTGCAGGCATGTCTCCAAATATTTGTTTACCTCTTCGGTTTGACCATCTGCTCGGGGGTGATATGTTGTACTCATTTGGAGTTGCGTGCCATGTAACTTGAACAAATCCTACCAAAAATTGCTAGTGAAGGTGGGATTACGATCAAACATAATAGAAGTAGGCATGCCATGCTGTTTGAAAATTTGATCCATGAAGATTTGAGCCATTGAAGCTAGAGAGAATGGGTGCGGTAAGGCACAAAAATGGGCGTATTTGGAGAGTTGATCCTCTACCACCATGATGACTAACTTGTTGCTTGATTTAGGGAGACCTGTAATGAAATCCATGGAGACATCCATCCATATAGAAGCATGTAGCGGCAAGGTTTGTAAGGTACCTGGTGTCTTCATTGTTTCCCCTTTTCTGTGCTAGTAGACATCACATTTAGCTACAAATGTAAGAATGTACTGTTTCATCCCTTCCCAAAAGAAGGAGTTGCGTGTCCGAGCATAAGTATTCTGAAAGCTCGAATGTCCTGCGATGGGTGAGGAGCGCAACTCTACTAGAATACGTGGTTTGAGAGTGGAGTTAGGGGAGAGAACCACACGATCCTTATATCGAAGATCATCTTCCCGCCAAGTGTAATCCGCAGGGGATTTAGGATTCGCTTGTAACCTTTGGATTAACTGGGAAAGAGATGGATGGAAAAACCATTCTTTGCATGCCTCCTCAATCCGGGATGGTATGGGCAAAGATAAGGATAAGAGGGTACCGTCCTCCTCAAATTGTCATGACAAGGCGTCAGATACAACATTTTCTCGACCATTCTTATAGAATACCTCATAGTAATAGCCCAACATTTTGGTAAGCCATTTATTTTGTTGTGGAAAGGATAAGTGCTGCTCCAGAAAATACTTCAAACTATGATGGTCAGTTCGGATCTGGAAATATCGTTCAAGCAAGTATGGTCACCAAGTGTCTATTGCATGTAAGATGGCCATCATTTCTTTCTAATAAGTAGATTGACCCAAATTCTTGCCACTTAATTATTGGCTTGTGAAAGCTATTGGTTGACCTTCTTATGTTAAGACTGCTCCAATGCTGGTCCTTGAAGCATCACATTCGATTAGAAAGGGTTTTGTAAAATTTGGGAGGGCCAAAACCGGGGTGAAACACATGGCCTATTTGAGATCCAGGAAGGTCTGTTGAGTTGCTTCTGTCCAGAGGAATGCATTTTTATTGAGAAGATTCATCAGGGGTCGGGCAATGCGTACATAATACACCCATACAGACTTTTCAAGGTCCGAGGTTGTGGCCAATCTTGCATTCCCTGAATCTTTTTTGGATCTACCTGTACTCCTTCGCTGCCCACAATGTGTCCCAAGTACTCCGCCTCTTCCATTCCAAAAGGGCACTTGCAGAATCTGACAAATAATTTATTATCCTTCAAAAGTTGCAATACCTGGTCAACATGTTGAAGATGTATTTCCCATGTTTTATTGTTGATGAGTATATCATCAAAAATGACCAGGACAAACTTTCTAAGATATGGCTTGAGAAGGTGATTCATGAGACTTTGAAAGGTGGATAGGGCATTACAAAGACCAAAGGGCATAACCAAAAATTCAAAGTGACTTTCATGGGTTTTGAAAGTTGTCTTGGGAATGTCTGGTACTTTCACTTTGATTTGGTGATAGCCTGAGCGGGGTTCTAACTTGGTAAAGAATTGTGCGCCATGGAGTTCATCAAGGAGATCATCGAGTATTGGAATAAGGAACTTATCCTTGATGGTGAGCTTGTTGAGGGCCCTAAGGTCGGGACGCGTACCACTCCCCATCTTTCTTTAAGACCATGACTACTGGGGACGAATAAGGATTGGTGTTGGGATGAATCACACTTACTTCTAGTAGCTCCTTGATAGTCTTTTCAATCTCATTCTTTTGTGCGAATGGATACCTATAGGGGTGGACATTAGGCGGCTGGATACCCAAAATCAAAGGGATGCTATGATCATGCTCACCTCGAGAAGGGGGTAGTTCCTTCGGTTTTTCAAACACTTGTTGATGGTGACTCTATCCCTGTTGCAAATTTGGATGAATGTTGGGAGGGCTTGATTCAATGGCCTAGATTGCATTGAATTGAGCAACTACCCCATGGTGTCCCTTTTTTAAAAGCTTCTCCATTCTATGCAAGCTAATGATAGTAGGAGCACCTACTTGGAGCCCACAAAGCGTATGAATGTGCCCATTTTGTTTGAAGCTCATATATAACTCTTGGAAGTCCATGGTAATGGGGCTTAGTGTTTGAAGCTTGTTACCCACCACTAGTGGGTGACCCTTACAGGAGAAATTTTCTCCTAGATTTGTCTTCAACTGGAAACCAACAACGCCTTGTAGCCACGTGATAGGTCGATGTGCTATTTTTCTCCGCCACTTAAGCCAACCATTGTGTGCCCTCGCTCATCTATTATGTTCGTATGTTTGAAGGTGGGCCTTCCAACCCCGAAGTTATGACTTTTTATTATATAATTGGGTTTCTATGCTTGCTTTTTTTGGACACATTTGGACATGGATTAGTGGGGGGATTTGACAGAAAGAATGGGCTTAGATTGTACTCTTGTTCCCTTACCTCAACTTGGGGCTTAATCTTGTATCCTAGTCCCGTAGGAACTCCTCTATTGGCCACTAGATTTAGGAGTGACAATACATGGGAAACCCTAATTTTGGTGGTGTGGTCCCACTTCCCGATACCATACATTTCACTCCTCTCTGCTCATTACAAGCCCTTTTTACATTTTCCCCGTTTGGGTCCACAAGGTGCTAGCTTCCCCTTCCCCTTGTCCACACTTTGGGTCGAGCATGGAACGATACCCTGGAGGTTGATGAAGCTAAAAAGAAAGTTAAAAGCATAATTTGGCCACTTACAATAGGAAATGTACCACAAAATGCAAAAGATGGCCAAGACAAAAAATTAGCACGTGGGAAAAAACTAAACATGAGCACTACCCCCTATCATTATGGCCATCACCCTGGTTTTGAGGGCCCCTATGAGTGCCCCCTACATCATTAAGGAACCCATGATTGTCCCAAGCCCTGATGGGCGATGAACTGCCCAACCTTAAGGGGGTAATCACTGCTACATAATACACATCATGCTCTCATCCCCGGAACCCCGCACAGTAAAGAAAGAAAAATCAATAAAAGGCAAAAGGCATATGAAGTAGGGTAGAAAGACAAAGGCTGGGTTAACTCATGTACCATGATTACTCCCTCCTACATCGATGCACCCGGTGTGTGGGCTTCCTTCATCATAGCTACCTTTGAACTATGGCATATGGCTTGGAGCCTTCCCTCTTGCCCCCAAATTGTTCCATCATTATTTCACATGACACTTGCCATTTGATGGATTTACCATGGACCTGTCACTCCCTTAGAGGTTGAAACCACCTAATAGGGGCCTTTATTAACCTCTCTTGTCAAGTAAGGTAACACATGTACATTCTAAAGCCCATTTGGAAGTGCATGCCACTATGAAGTGTCCGCCTTTGCCCATGATTAGCACGCTTATTTACTTAATTACACTAATGGATTGTTGTACTGGAAGGTGAGGAGACACATTGGATCTTATACACGATTGCAGGTGGGTCTCCATCTTGGACTTGGTCTCTCTATATGGGATCCAGGCCCTTCAGAGAGTCATAAGGGCACTTGTAGGGTGAGCGTTGAGAGCCATGGGTCTCCACCACAACAGAGCATTGATTGCCACACCATGGGCCTCTTTAGTACCACACATTGCTTGTTCGTGCACTAGTCATACAGAGATGATGATGCACTTGGACCACATTGCCCATTCGACAACATATTGACACCTGATCCAGGGCCCAAATGAGGCTTTGTCTCATCCGAAGAGACATGGGAGGCATGTGTCATCTTCTACCCCTCACTGATAGAGCATTGACTTGTTGTGGAGCCGTTTGGAGACCCATGAGGCCATTGATTGCGCCCCATAACCACTTGGGAGCACCACATGATGTTTTGCTTGGAAATCAAGGGGCCAACCCCTTGATCATCATTTTTGGAGCCCTCCTCTTCATCATGGCACTTAGAGGACTCATTTTGGCCTTTCAATGACCCTTCTTACTCCATTTTTCACTATTTCTACCCTCTTGGGAAGGCTTATCATTCACTTTAGTAGCAATTTGGTGGGCATGTCACCAAAGACATGTTATTTTCGCATTAAAATATTATTAGGGGCTTAATTAGGCTAATTCAAACTTGTGTGAGGCTCATGTAAATAAGAGAGACTTCATTTGTATTTGATCATCACACTTACAATTTTCGACTACCTCATTAGAGGATTTTCAGCCTGCAATTTTGTGGAGAGATTTGGATGAAGCTAATGCATTTTGATATTTGGAAAAGTTCATTTTCTATCTTGGAGCTTCTTTTTGGCATTCTTGTGGATGGATATATTCTTCATCGTCTTGTAAGTGCCTTTTGATGCTATATTTTTGAAATAATGAATGTCTAATGCATGGAATTTTATTCTTATGGTTATTATTGTGCCTTAATTCATGAAAAATTGTTTAAGGCCTTGATACTATTAGAAATTTTTGCATGTGTTACTCATAAGATGATGAATGAATGAACGTTCCTAGAGGATAATTTGCATCCTTGAAACTCCATAACAGTTGCCATTGAAGTATAAAAGTCTAAAGTTTCCGTGTAGGTGCATCCATAAATAGTGAATCTAATTCTTTAGGCCTCCTTGAAGAGCGAAGTTACCTAAACAAGATCATTTTTACTCCAATCCTCCCAATTGCTAGGCACTGGTCCTACATCCTTGGTGATCACATTCACTCATTGAAACATCATTCTTCTGACCTCTTTCCTCTCTCTTTCTTCGTCACTTTAAGGATAAGGAGGCTTTCCAACACTTGGTGTGAAATTTTAGGGAGGGATTTTGGGATTCCTTTCGGGCAAGGCTCTTCTTTATGTCTCCTCTAGGCATTCACAGGTTTTGAACGAATTCAGATGTGGAATTTCATTTTAATTGATGCCCTAGCTATCACAACAAGTGGGAACCCTAGAGGCTAATCCTTCAACTTGGGGATTCTCTGAAGGTTTGAGCATTAGTACTTGTTAAAGTATATCATTTGAAACCTTTTCTCTTGACTATCTTGACCTTGGATGAACTATTACCTTGTCGAATGTCTCAACTCTATGTCTCGTATAGTATTTCTCTCAAGGGGTTTTTCGTGGAGCACACGATCGTTGCCTCTCTTCAATACAATCATCCTACCAAGCAACCCGATAGTCGTGTCGCTCAGTATCATCACTCCCTTTATCCTTCCAATCATGACCATAAATCATAACATTAATAAGAAGGATCTTGATAGGGGATTTATAAACCTTGTTTCCCAGTCATCCATTCTTTATTTATATTAAAGGATCCTGTTACCCACCACTAGTGGGTAACCCCTATAGGAGATTTTTTTTTTTTCTCCTAGATTTGTCTTCAGCCGGTAGCCAACAGCCCCTTGTAGCCACCTGATAGCTCGATGTGCAATCTTTCTCCGACACTTGGGCCAACCATTACCCTTACTTGTCATGATCATATGTTTGAAGGTGGGCCTTCTAACTCCTAAGGTATGATTTTTCATTATGTAATTAGGTGTTTAAGCTTGCTTTTCTTGGGAACATTTGGACATGGAATAGTGGGGCGATTCGGCGAAAAGAATGGGATTGGACTATACTCTTGTTCCCTCGCCTCAACTTGGTGGTTAATCTTGTATCCTAGTCATGTGGGATATCCTTTATGGTCTGCTAGCTTTAAGAGTGACACTAAATGGGAAACCCTGATTTTGGTTGCACGGTCCCACTTCCCGACACCATATATCTCACTCCCATTTGCTCATTATAACCCCTTTTCACATTTTCCCCATTCAAGTCCACATTTGTCCATTAGGTCCACAAGGTGTTAGCCTACCCCTCCCCTTGTCCACACTTTAGGTCGGGTTTGGAACGATGCTCGAGAGGTTGATGCACCTAAAAAGAAAGATAAAAGCATAATTTGGCCACATACAACAAGAAATGTACCACAAAATGCAAAAGATGTTTGGGACATAAAAATTTAGTGCATGGGAATAAGCCAAACATGAGGTCTACCCCCTATTAATTTGGTAATCACCCTGATTCCTGGGGCCCCTATGAGTGCCGCCCTGCATCATCAGGAACCCATGATTGTCCGAACCCCTGGTGGGCGATGATCTGTCGCACCTTAAGGGGGGTAACCATTGCTACATCATACACATCATGCTCTCATCCCTTGGAGCCCCGAGTAGTAAAGGTAAAAGGCAGATGAAGAAGGGTGGAAAAACAAAGGCCAAGGTAACTCATGTACCATGGTTGCTCCCTCCTACATCCATACATCCAATGTGTGGGCTTCCTTCATCATAGCTACCCTTGTACCATGGCATGTGGCTTGGAGCCTTCCCTCTTGCCCCCACTCCATTCCATCATTATTTCACGTGACACCTGCCATTTGATGGATATACCATGGACCTGTCACTCCATTATAGGTTGAAACCACCTAATAGGGTCCTTTATTAACTTCTCTTGTCGAGCAAGGTAACCACTTTTGCCCCTAATTAGTAAGCTTATTTACTTAACTGCACTAATGGATTTCTGTATTGGAAGGTGAGGAGACACATCAGATCTTATAGACGATTGTAGGTGGGCTCCATCTTGGACTTGGCCTCGTTATACGGGATCCAAACCCTCCAGAGGGTCATAATGGCACTTGTAGGGTGAGCATTGAGAGCCATGGGTCTCCACCATTGCAGAGCATTGATTGCCACGCCATGGGATTCTTCAACACCACACATTGCTTTTTCATGCCTTAGCCATGCAAAGATGATGATGTTATTGAGTCACTGGAGACCCATGAGACCATTGAGTGTGTCCCACAACCACTTGGGAGCAACACATGATGTTTTGCTTGGAAATCAAGGGGCCACGATCTTCATTTATGGAGCCCTCCTCTTTATCATGGCACATAGAGGACTCATCTAGGCTTTCCAATGACCTTGCTTACTCCATTTTTCACTCTTAAGATCCTCTTGGGATTGCTTACCATTCACTTTAGTAGCTATTTGGTGGGCTTGTCACCAAAAGGCATGTTATTTTACACATTAAAGTAAATTTAGGGGCATTTAGGCTAATTCGAACATGTGAGAGGCTCATAAATAAGAGAGACCTCATTTCTATTTGATCATCACACTTGGGATTTTTGACTACCTCATTAGAGGATTTTTGTCCTCCAATTTTGTGGAGAGATTTGGATGAAGCTAATGCATTTTGATATTTGGAAAAGTTGTTTTCTATCTTGGAGTTTTTTTTGGCATTCTTGTGGATGGATATACTCTTCATTGTCTTTTAAGTGATTTCTAATGCTATATTTATGAAATAATGAATGCCTAATGCATAGAATTTTATTCTCCATAATTCATGAAAAATTGTTGAAGGTCTTGATACTATTGGAAAATTTTGCATGTTTTACTCATAAGATGATGAATGAATGAATGTTCGTAGAGGATAATTTGCATCCTCGAAACTCCATAACAATTGCGATTGAAGTATAAAAGTCTAAAGTTTCCACGTAGCTGCATTTGTAAGTAGTGACACTGCTTCTTTAGGCCTCCTTGCAGAGCGAAGTTGCCAGAACAAGACCATTTTTTGACTCCAATCCTCCCAATTGCTAGGCACTTGTCCTAGATTCTTGGTGATCACATTCTCATCGAAACATCATTCTTTTCACCTCTTTTATCTCTCTTTCTTCGTCCCTTTAAGGATAAGGAGGCCTTTTAGGGCTTGGTGCAAAATTTTAGGGAGGAGGGAATTTGGGTTCTATCTAGACAAAACTCTTCCTTAGTGTCTCTTCTAGGCACTCACAAGTTTTGAACGAATTTCAACGGTGGAATATCATTTAGTTGATGCCCTAGCTGTCACACCAAGTGGGAACCCTAGAGGCTAATCCTTCAACCTGGGGAGTCTCTAAAGGTTTGAGCTTTAATACTTGTTAAAGTATATCATTTGAAACCTTTCTCTTGACTATCTTGACCTTGGATGAACTCTTACTTTGTCAAATATCTCAACCCTAGGTCTCGTATAGTGTTTCTCTCAAGGGCTTTTTCGTGGAAAGCCATCTTAACTTCTTCCAAAGCTTACACTTTTATTGAACCTTTCCATTGAATGAGCCATCCTTGCCTCACTTTGAATCCTACTATAGGCACATTGATCATAAGTGAGGGACACTGGGAATCCTCCCGTTTGTGAAAATTCGAGAAGAGAAGGGGACATAGGCCGTGGTGACAGTCGGCCTTTGCCCCAAATTGCTGTTGTGCCCTCTAGCTCTAGTTTATGTACTAGGCTTGCTAGTTTGTGCAATAACAGATCTGAATCTCCAAGTTGGTGTCCCTCCCCTCACACATTCTCCTTTTTATGATGACTGGGTCTTCTATTTTCTCACCTCCCGCCCTCGTAATCCAACATATAATTCTTCCTACCTTTGCTTTTGGATTTATTGTGTGAGTAAGTAGAGGGGTAGGTGTTCTAATATTGATTGGATGATGTGTTGGTTGCACTGGGTCTATGATTACACTTAATACTTTCATGATGTAATATGCATGTTACACTAGGTTGAATAACAAATTTTGCATTAGAAGTTAACATCGTATTATGTTATCATGATAGTTAGATCCATTTCGATTAAATTTGCATTCTAGAGTAAATTTATTTCCTGTTAATTTTTATGGACTAACAAAAGCATTTGTGATTAAAGGATGCCAACAAAACATGCTTTCTCATTTGCTTTGTCTATGATGTCTAGGTAAGGTTTGTGGTTCCAAGAGATTGCTGGTGTTCTGATGACCTCCTAATCGAGTACATGGTTCATGCACTTTACCGAGAACTCATGTCCCAGTTGGAGGCAGATTTACCCATCACTAGTGGGTGACCCCTATATGAAAATTTTTCAGATGTTATCCACCACCAGTGGGTGATCCCTATAGGAAAATTTTTCTCCTAGACTTGTCTTCAACCAACAATCAACAACCCCTTGCAACCACCTGATAGCTCGATATGCTATTTTTCATTGCCACCTGAGCCAACCATTATGTGCCCTCACTCATTTGTTATGATCGTACGTTTGAAGGTGGGCCTTCCAACCCTGAAGGTATGATTTTTCATTATGTAATTGGGTGTTTATGCTTGCTTTTCTTGGGCACATTTGGACATGGATAATTGGGGAGCTATGTTGTAGGAAACATTGCCCCTAGGTCCATTTCAGCCAGGAAACAAAAACGCGGAAATAATATCGTAGGCCTGAAATTAGTTTTCAGCCGTATGGCACGTTTCACATTGGGGGAAATGTGCGAGTACAACCGGAAACTGTGTTTCCGGGCCGTACAACGAATTTCCGCTTCATATTGCGATTTTATTTTTATTTATTTTTTCAATTTTATTTTTTATTTTATTTTCGGTTCTAATTTTTGATTGGGCAAATAAAATATCTTGTGGATGCTTCTAGATGCCTCTCTCAAGTTATAAAAAAACTCCTGCCTCATTCCCTCATCACACAATTGAGCAAGTCGTTTCTTTTGGGGATGGACGATTTTAGCAAAGAAAAAAGAGGAAGAGAGCAATGCTCTTTTGTCTTTATAGTTCTTGCAACCTCATAGTCTTTATTGTACTTGCAACTTCATATATATAATAAAGGATGATTTTGAGATTTGGATATATAATAAAGGTTGATTTTGGATATTCCGATATTGTTATTTTCATTATGTGATCATTTATGAGTAAATGTGATGTAAATTTGATCATAATGTTTAAACTTTAAATGTAAAAAATTATAATGTATCATGTATGCTGTATGATTGCACATAACATTTCTTAAATGTCCTAAATTCTAATATATCTATCTATCTATCTATCTATATATATATATATATATATCGCGTTTCCCCATTTCCAAAATTTGGGGGGGTCACGTTTCGTACCCGTGCCCGTTTCGGAAACTCTCCCCTATCGTGCAACTTAGGTGGGGGGATTTGACGAAAAGAATGAGCTTGGATTGTACTCTTGTTCCCTTACCTCAACTTGGGGGTTAATCTTGTATCCTAGTCCCATGGGACCTCCTCTATTGGTTACTAGCTTTAGGAGTGACAATACATGGGAAACCCTAATTTTGGTGGCGTGGTCCCACTTCCCGATACCATACATTTCACTCTCCTCTGCTCATTACAAGCCCTTTTCACATTTTCTCCGTCTGGGTCCACATTTGTTCATTGGGTCCACAAGGTGTTAGCTTCCCCCTCCCCTTGTCCACACTTTGGGTTGGGCTTGGAACGATACCCTGGAGGTTGATACAGCTAAAAAGAAAGTTAAAAGCATAATTTGGTAACTTACAACAGGAAATGTACCACATAATGCAAAAGGTGGCCGAAACATAAAAAATTAGTGCATGGGAAAAAACTAAACATTAGCTCTATCCCCTATCATTATGGCCATCACCCCAGCTCCTTGGGCCCCTATGAGTACCCTTGCATCATTAAGGAACTCATGATTGTCCCAAACCCTGGTGGGCGATGAATTGGCCAACCTTAGGGGGGTAATCACTGCTTCATCATACACATCATGCTCTCATTTCCAGAGCCCCGAGCAGTAAAAGAAAGAAAAATCAATAAAACGCAAAAGGCATATGAAGAAGGGTGGAAAAACAAAGGTCGGGATAACTCATGTACCATGATTACTCCCTCCTACACCCATGCACCCAATGTGTGGGCTTCCTTCATCAAAACTACCCTTGAACCATGGCATGTGGCTTAAAGCCTTCCCTCTTGCCCCCACACTGTTCCATCATTATTTCACATGACACCTGCCATTTTATGGATGTACCATGCACTTGTTGATGGGTCCCATCAATAGGTATATTTTGAGGCCCATTGTGCTATCCTCCAACACTTAAAACTCTCATTTTCTCATATTAATTTGCATTTTTTAGCCATAATATGCTTTGTAGGAAAATTGAAGGGTGCTTGTCGTATTTCATGGCTTAATGTGATTAATATGCATGCAAAAGAAGCATTTTTGGAGATATTTACTATGCAGGGGACTTGTTGGAGAAATCTATAGGGAATATATAGGGGGGACTTGTCCACTACATTAACTCTCCAACTCCGCTTGATATCAAAGATTCCTCATCAACAGCTTGAATTCACTAGTAGCCGAGGAACTCAAGTGCATGTGAAGATCCAAGGGAACCAAATCCACCAATTTCGAGATTTTGGAGGGAAGCAATCCTCCTTTCAAGGGCGCTGCCCTTTAACTACTTTCTGTATAAATAAACAAGCCTAAAGGCTCATTAGGATTTGAACTTTTGTTGGAGCCTAATGCTTGGTACTATTATTTTCATTTCTCATGTAATATATGTGACCTTTATTTTCTGTCAATGAAAAGCTTACTGTTGGCATACATCTGAGTTAACTTAGGAGGGCTGATGATCTGGATTTAAACAGGAATGCAACAAATTACAGATATAACGATAAATACAGTGATGCAGTAGAAATAATACTTCATTTCATTAATGTAAAATACTGAAATATGCTTAGTAACGGAAATGGAAATAAACTAGCTCGGGCAATGGTAGCTTATCCCCAAGAAAAGATGTGGTGGCTACATGCCTCTAAACTACCTTACAATGAGGCTCATGGGGCTTTTTATTATTGAACAATAAGAGCAAACCCTAAACAACCAAAACCCTAACCCGAGGAGATGTAACACCAAGAGTTTATGGGCCCTGTTGGGGTTAGTTGGACAACCAACTTCTCGAGGTCGTGACTTGGTCATATTATCTCTGTTTGACATGCATGATACCCCATTGGAAAGATCTCTCCGAGGACTACGATTGAAAAAACAATTTTATTAAAAAATCGTTGGCGATAGATTGCCAAAAAAATGTCGTTTAAGGCCTCAAAATGGTTTCGGAAGTTTAGGACCCGAAAAACTGTTAAAAATAGTAAATTGTGCTACAATTAAGGAAACTAAAAAACTGAAAGAAACAATGGTGGGGTTCCAAGTGGAATTGGCGGGTGACCACCAATATCCACCAGGATCAGCTGAAACCCTTGGGTTTGGGCCCAACTCAAAGGCTTTAGTCCCTCTCATGTATTCTTTCCTTGTTCTTGATCAAGTCATTGTATTTCTTTTCTTGTTTAAGTAGGAATTATATTAAAAAAATTGTAGTTGCAGGTTTGACCACCACCTCTCTTGTGGGAAGTGTGGCCGGAAGATCTCAATCACAAGCCAAAAATATGTGTTTATGATTTCTTGGAAATTGTTAAGTTTTGGATTGTAACTCTTTGCATACTTGGTTTCTGCAACCTAGGAGTTAGCAACATTGGTTTGGCAATTAGAGTAGGGTAGAGTAGATCTTAAAGCAATAAAATTCAACTTGTTTTTTCCATTTCTGATCCATTTTGCTGCAATATTGATCATGTAATGCATGTACTTGGCTAGTCTACAGGGAATGTTGTTGACTTGCAGGGGCTGACACACTCATCTACATCCACTTAGGCCATTCCATCTTCCTCTTAGACACCTTATACTGTTCTCAAACTCTGCGACTGAGACCATTCTTTCAGGGCCCCAATGAAGGACACCGTGGGCACAAACTTTTATGCAAGATAGGCCTCCGAGGTACTAGGCTTGGCAAAAGGGTTCCCACATCCCTCATTCACCTTCATCTACCTTCCTTCACCTTCAAGGCACCATCCTTGCCCTCAGAAAGCTCTCACGCCCACTCCTGTAGCAAAACAGGGCTTCCTGTAGCACTTTTTGTAGCACTGCTTAAATCCAACAAGATTTGCTTTAAACCTTGATTCTTGCATTTTGAAGTTGAATAATGGTCCCCAGGCTTTGATTTCATGATTAAAGAGACTCCAAGACCACTCCAACCCTCTCTTTTCCTCCCTGCAACCACAAAACAACAAGTAGAATTAGACTTAGTATTTTTGAATTCCATAGTTGTGTTGAAAACTGAATTCCTCCTTTTCAAACAAGTTGCAATTGGATAAATGATTCATGCAAGTAGACTATTGATTTGATTAGTGTGCAAGTAGAGTAGCATGGTTTACTTCTGCAACTAGACTAGTCTATTCCTTTCATGCAATTACAATTAGCTTTTACATTTAATGAATGGCATTTTCATTTTTGTAGTTAGAATCATTTTCATTTCTTTGCAATCATGACATGCTTTCATAAGAAATTCTCTTTGTAGTTAGTTGGAGGAGTGGTTTCTGAACACCTTGATCTGATCTAATGATTGAGGATGACATGAGTAGAACTTAACCTACTGTACATATAACATTGTCACCTCTAAGTTTGTATAAACCCTGGGTTGATAATTTAAGTTGAGAGCCTTAGAAGTTGCAACACTCTTGATGCAATACCAGGGCTCATCACTTGTCACTCCCTTAGAGGTTGAAACCATCTAATAGGGTCCTTTTTTAACCTCTCTTGTCAAGCAAGGTAACACCTATACATTCTAAAGCCCATTTGGAAGTGCATGCCACTATGAAGTGCCTGCTTTTGCCCCTGATTAGCAAGCTTACTTACTCCATTGCACTAATGGATTGTTGTACTGGAAGGTGAGGAGACACATTAGATCTTATACATGATTGCAAGTGGGTCTCCATCTTGGACTTGTTCTCCGTATATGAGATCCAAACCCTCCAGAGGGTCATAATGACACTTGTAGGGTGAGTGTTGAGAGCCATGGGCCTCCACCACAACAGAGCATTGATTGCCACACCATGGGCCTCTTCAGTACCACACATTGCTTGTTCCTGTTGAATTTCCACGACCTTGGGTCTAGGTTAGAGTCTTGAAATCACTGACGCTACCAAACCAAGAATCTCAACCATAAACTACTTTGCACCACGGAAATATAAAGCAATAAATCACATATGCACAATATACACAATTTTAAACAAAATTGTACAATAATGTACAATCACCAATCTTTGTTATATTAATCCAAATCTGATAAATACAACAGTGTATGGTTTACAAGATACAATGACAATCTTCGCTGTAGCTTCTATGTCGTATCTCGTCTTGTCGGTCCTTCGCTTCCATACTGCTCACTAGTAGTGGCTTAGTCCATCAATGCATCTACACATTGAGACTCTAAGGGGGCTGCCACCTAACACTGTTGCAAGTCACTTCTATGGCATGTACAAAGGCTGATCCAATCTGCTCTCTGGGTAGGCCTAATCTCGAGCTCCAAACTGGCACGCTAGTAACAACTTTCGTCTATAAAAGTGTTGCACTTCGGCACCGATCTTCACCCAACCTTTAGCTTCTCTTCATCCTTCAAGATAGCTTGTCTAGGGCTACTTTGGGCTATCAACACACTGCCTTCCAACCAGCTCTATGGCACCCAATACTTCACTGCTGAATCTGCTCCTAGGAGGACACCTTCCCTCCCCAGAATATCTTCCAATTGGCTCCAACAGGCTGCTAGATAAACTGATCCAAAACTGGTCAAATCCTTTGACCCAACACATACCAAAACACTGCTGTTTATGACTCTTGCACAACTGCAATTTCTGGGACTGGTTAGGTCACACAACACAGTCTTTAACCGTCCTCAAATCTGGCCCAGAATTTCCCTTATGAAATGCAGCTGTCCTTCAATGGGAGGCTGCCCTTCCACAGTGCTCTTTTAGGGCATATTCAAGCCCTGAAACACAGACTTATCCTCCTAAACGACAACGGCATCCTACATAAGTATAGACAGACCTGTGGCAGCCTCTTATGAGGATTGTCCACCCACCAAATAGCCTCCAAACTAACTCACTGTCCCTGCCTTGGCTGCGGCCTACAACAACAGGGCTTCGACCCTCCCACCAGCAGTCCTGTCCTAAAAAACAAACCCCTGAACAGACCTTAACCCACAGTATTTCAAATCCTCTTTTGCTGCGGCTAGGGCACAATTTTTCTCTCCAACGAGTTCTCTTTCTAAGGTATGTGTTGCACAAGATTGGACTGTCCAAATGACTCCATATCACTTCATATTTATACACACATGAAGGCTCAACGTCACATTTGAAGTGACACATCCATTGGCTCTTCAAGTCGGCCTACTTGACATCCAATAATTACTAGTCAACTTAAAAAATTCATCTCTCTAAAGACAACTCGGATTCAGAAGATTTTCATTGTGTTGGAATCATCTTTCCAAGCACTATCATCCTCATCTATCACTTGTCGTAAATCCATCAATGTTTTGTTCTAAATCTTGATGGGTGCCAAAACCCCATACTTGGGTTCCAAGCCCACAAGCTGCCCTTGTGGCGCTTTGTCCTCCAAACCTTGAACCCTAGGGCTTGGAGTACACCTCCTAAGCTACACAAATCGACAGTTCTATCCCAGTCATGTAGAGATAATGATTCACTTGGACCATGTTGCCCAACCGGCCACACATTGACACCTAACACTTGGCAGTTGATACAAGGCCCAAATGATGTTTTGTCTCATTCGAAGAGACATGGAAGGGCATGTGTCATCTTCTAGCCGTCATTGATGGAGCATTGACATGTTATGGAGCCATTTGGAGACCCATGAGACCACTGGTTATGCCCCATAATCACTTGGGAGCACCACACGATGTTTTGCTTGGAAATCAAGGGGCCACACCCTTGAACATCATTTTTTAGAGCCCTCCTCTTCATCATGGTACTTAGAGGACTCATTTTGGCCTTCCAACGACCCTTCTTACTTTATTTTGCACTATTTCGGCCCTCTTGGGATAGCTTATCATTCACTTTAGTAGCTATTTGGTGGGCTTGTCACCAAAGACATGTTATTTTCACATTAAAATATTATTAGGGGCTTAATTAGGTTAATTCAAACTTGCGAGCGGCTCATATAAATAAGAGAGACCTCATTTGTATTTGATCATCACACTTAGGATTTTCAACTACCTCATTAGAGGATTTTTGATCTGCAATTTTGTGGAGAGATTTGGATGAAGCTAATGCATTTTGATATCTGGAAAAGTTTGTTTTCTATCTTGGAGTTCTTTTTGGCATTCTTGTGGATGGATATACTCTTCATTGTCTTGTAAGGGCCTTTTAATGCTATATTTATGAAATAATGAATATCCAATGCATGGAATTTTATTCTTATGGTTATTATTGTGCCCTAATTTATGAAAAATTGTTTAAGGCCTTGATCCTATTGGAAGATTTTGCATGTGTTACACATAAGATGATGAATGAGTGAATGTTCCTAGAGGATAATTTGCATCCTTGAAACTCCATAACAATTGCCAGTGAAGTATAAAAGTCTAAAGTTGCCATGTGGCCACATCCAGAAATAGTGAAATTGCTTGTTTAGGCCTCCCTGAAGAGTGAAGTTACTTTTGACTCCAATCCTCCCAATTGCTAGGCATTGGTCCTAGATCCTTGGTGATCACTTTAACTCATTGAAACATCATTCTTTTGACCTCTTTTCTCTCTCTTTCTTCGTCTCTTTAAGGATAAGGAGGCTTTCTAGATCTTGGTGCGAAATTTTAGGGAGGATGGATTTTGGGATTCCGTCCAGACAAGACTTCTCCTTAGTGTCTCCTCTAGGCATTCACAGGTTTTGAACGAATTGCGATAATGGAATTTCATTTTAATTTATGCCCTAGCTATTACACCAGGGGGGAACCTCAAAGGCTAATCCTTCAACTTGGGGATTCTTTGAAGGTTTGAGCTTTAGTACTTGTTGAAGTATATCATTCAAAGCCTTTTCTCTTACTATCTTGACTTTGGATGAACTCTTACCTCGTACGATATCTCAACCCTAGGTCTAATATAATATTTCTCTCTAGGGGTTTTTCGTGGAAAGTCATCTTAGCTTCTCCCAAATCTCACACTTTTATTGAACCTTTCCATAGAGTGAGCCATCCTTGCCTCACTTTGAACCCCACTATAGACACATTGATCACAAGTGAGGGATACTGGGAATCCTCCCATTGGTGAAAACCTGAGAAGTGAAGGGGACATAGGCTGTGGTGACAGTGGACCTTTGTCCCAAATTGTTGTTGTGCCCTCTAGCTCTAGCCTATATACAAGGCCTACTAGTTTGTGCATCAACAAAACCATTAAGCTTCTAGGAGGATGTCACAACCTCCTATTTCAATGGAAAACATGTGTGTTTTAAGGTGGTAGTCCCCCATTTAGAGCTTTATGTTCTCGCAACGTCCTTCACATTTCATGGTCCCACCATTGGCTATAAGGACCTGAAAATTGGATATTCCCTGCACAAAATAATCCATGGCCTCAACAACCTGTTTATGGACAAAATTATGCGTGCTTCCACTGTTAATCAATACCACCACTGGTCGATGCTTAACAAAGTCTTTGATTTTAAGTGTTTGTGGAGAAGAAATACTTGCTAATGCATCAAGTGATATAATTGGTTCATCAGGGGTTGCTGCAGTATCTGTTGTAGTATCTTGAGGTTCCACTTCGTCCTCCCCAGTCACTTTAGTGGGTTGGGCCTCAATTGTCTGGGTTATTTTTAGTGGCGTCAATCTGAAAGAACTTTGGTTCCTTGCATTTGTGGCATGGGGAATATTTGTCATCACAAGAGTAACACAATCCTTGTCTTCTCCTTTCGGCCATTTCTGTTGGCGACACCTTTTTCACCTTAAGGGTTTGGGTGGGGCAATTAGCAAGAGTGGGGCATGCCTTTGATGTGAATGAAAGATGACTAGATTGGGCATTAATAGCAGTTTTTGCATCTAAAGCTTTGTGGCAAGCTTCCAACCAAGTAATCAGTTGATGCATTCTAACATGTGCCTAGATGACTTCCTTGAGGCCACTAATGAAACATTCCATATAGAAGGCATCCCCTAAGCCCTTGGTCTGGATGGCCAGTTGTTCAAATGCCATGGTGTAGTCTCAGACTGTGCCAGTTTGTTTGAGCTTCATGAGGTGACCTAGAAAGTGAGTCCCTATCAAAACGGGCACAAATGGCTTTAGAGAACAAACATATTCCAAGTTGGCTTTCCCACGTAGCATTTCTAATGCCATTGCCACCATTGCCGACGTTGTTGGTCCAAATAAAGAGGTCCTACTTGTAGTTTGGTTTCTCATCCCAGATTTTGTTGAGTTGAAAATATTGTTCCATTTGTGCCACCCAGACTCTTGGGTTAGAACCGTCAAATTTGTGCATGCCAATCTTGGGTGTGTTATTGCTAGAATATTGGTGACCCTCATGGAAATGATGATACCCCTCATATCTATGGTGGCTAGATTCTCCTCTAGGTTTCCATCGACATGGTTCCCCTCCCCCATGGGGCCTTTATCCTTGATGTATGGTAGTATGGCTTCTAGGGCCTTTCTAACCACATCTTTGATTTTGGTGGTGATGCTTTCGGTGTCTTCCATTTTTTTCAGGAGGTTCTCCATAGCTTGAGCCTTTGGCGTTACCATACAATTGCTCGGGTCAAAATTTTGGTTTACCTAAAATTAGTATGGCTGCAATGGGTGCGAGACAAGGAATTTATTGATATAGGTCACTTGAAAGCACCTCGGAAAAAATTGGGACCGCGGGAAAAATGGATGCTTATTGGCAGATTGTATCATTGCGATCAACTCGTCATCCCAAATCCTGTGGACTAGGTCTCTTGCAAGTAGAGTTATGGGACCACCAGACATTTTTTTTACTCCGATAGGAGTATTGCTCCTAGTTGGTCAATATTGCGGCGACCAAAATCCCAAAATCTCGATATTGCAATTGTGTAGGAATTTGGCAGTCCCAACTGATCAATATTGCGACGGTAGACACCCCAATTGTTGGATACAACAAAATGTGTAGGAATTTTTCTGTCCCAACTGATCAAGGTTGTTGCGGCAGAAACCCCAACTTCTGGATACTACAAAATGTGATGACCAATCAACATGAAGTGAGTGAACTATGGAAATAAGGAGTTTTAGGTGCTACAAATCGTGATATATGCCTGGGGCCAAACACTAGTACTTAGCCTAATCTTTCAAAGCACTAACAAAGGAGGACAACTGTTCCCTTAGCCATACTACCCGACTACGATAAGTACGTGCGAGTAATCTCTTCGAGTGTTGTTCTCGGTGTACTGCAACAACAAGATGACTGGTGACTTATCTAAGGTTGGTTTCAGGGTAACCTTGGGGGGATTCCAATATACCAGATGTACGTGGAAGTGTATTCCGTGTATAGGTGTTGTCTGATGCGCTACTACTCGAAGGGGTACCAATAAGGGTTACAAGGAAATCCAACGAACATGACCACCTCTTGTAGTTCTTGCGTGTATGCTTCCCCAACCTTAGGTTGATGCGCATAACAACAAATCTCTGTAGTTTAAAGACGTTGGAACACGTCTCTAACCTAAAATTTTCTTTTGCTAAAATTGGTGGTGCGGTTGGCTCGAGAAAGTGCTCGGATACCACTTGTTTTATGCTTGACCTGCAGAAAATATCAAAAGTGTGAAATATGCCAGAGATACCACATAAAATAACACAATGAGATGATAACAATGGAAATATTTTATTAAGATTTGCAGAAATATTGTTCACTTGCCTCTTCGAGGGGGCAACCTCCAATAGAGGAGAGCCCAATTACACAAGACAAGGCAAGACTCCCCTTACTATCTTCGACAATATATAGTTTACTAAGACCCAAAACCCTAACTACTTGTGGTGCCTTACATAATGCGGGTTAACTACTTTATTTATTAGCTATTGTGCTTATTACATCAATAAAGGGGTTAGGGTCGGATCCTGACAATGTCAATCCATTGGATCATTCTTAAACTGGGGCAATGTACTTGAATTAGGCTGTTAGCCCTAATCGGTCACAGTACATGACATAAGAATGTTAGTCCATGATGCTTATCCAATCTACCATTCTCCCTATCCATATCCATGTGCTTGACTTAGGGTGTTAGTCCTAGCCACATACATGGCACATGGAGAACTAGGTGCCCATCCTCACTCCTCTCAACCTAGGAGGAGTTATCCACAAGCCCAAGCTTGTCTCGGAAGTACTCAAGCTTTCTTTTGTCGACTACCAGTTCATCTGTGGAGATCTATTGTAGCTTCTCGACTCCCATGTACATCACATCTCAAATGATAATGTGCTTCAACCTTCCATTAAAAAACTTGTTCTTTGACAATCTTCAATAATCTTCATACTGCTTTGATCTTTACAAAGTATCATGGTCAAATCCAACACGTTGTCAAACAATCCATCAAACATTTTTCGGAGCCAAATTGCTTCACAACTAACTACACAAATTGTCATATCTTATGCCTCCGCAGTGCTTAGTGCAACAAAATCTTGCGTCATGCTCCTCTAAGAAACCATACCAGATACTAAGCAGAAACAATCATCATTAGTATCTGTACTCATCGTCAGCACTGGCAAACTAATCGATGTAACCTTGAATTGAATGTATCAGGAACCAATTAGTTAGTGGTACAATGATGGATCAATAGTATCATAACTCTCCAACTTTTGGAAGATCTTGATCACATGCTTCCCTTCTCAGGTCCCAAGTGGTAGTGTATCAATCCAATATCCTTGAAGTCAAATTCTGATTCCAGCGCCGTCTGAAGGCAATACCTTATCCTTAACTCATGAATCCCTCTTTCATTAGCAACAAGTTATTGAGATCATTCTTCAATCACGAGCTTCCTTTTTCGTATTTTTTAAAAATTTGGGGTAACTCTTCCAACTGAGGGAATCGTCTCATCATTAGTATCTGTACTCATCGTCAGCACTGGAAAACTAATCGATGTAACCTTGAATTGAATGTATGAGGAACCAATTAGTTACTGGTACAATGATGGATCAATGATATCATAACTCCCCAACTTATGTTAATAGATGTTGCCATAGGTCTTCAATCCATCATTCCAAACTTTTGGAAGATCTTGATCACATGCTTCCCTTCTCAGGCCTAAAGTGGTAGTGTATCAATCCAATATCCTTGAAGTCAAATTCTGATTCCAGCTCCCTCTGAAGGCAATACCTTATCCTTAACTCATGAATCCCTCTTTCATTAGCAACAAGTTATTGAGATCATTCTTCAATCACGAGCTTCCTTTTTTGTATCCTTTAAAAATTTGGGGTAACTCTTCCAACTGAGGGAATCGTCTTATCATAATTTTCTTCCTCTTACGGGGAGAGCCTTCTTGTTTCCAAGATGTTATCTACTGCATGCTTAACTTCTCTTACAGACAATCCAAACATATACTTTAAATTGCTTGCTCCCTCTAAAATTGGTTCTTCTTCTAGTACATATCGGGAAAATCCTCTTTGCTTCATTTTTCAGTTCTTTCATCTGTTGCCAAATTTTTGAGCAACTCGTGTCATCAACCTGCAATCCTCACTAAGAGTTCATGGAAGAACAATTACCATTAAGCAAAGTTAAGAGATTATCCAAAGTTAAAGATAGTAACAATAGCAATAACTGAAGAGAGTATATATAGAATACTTATCTTTTTATAGAAGTTAGCTTCCTCTTACTCATGGACTTCTTGCATTCAACTTCATCATCCTTGTCCTCATCATTAGCATGATGTCATATCCTTCTTGCAAAAGCTAGGGTTTCTTCTTTATAGCAGAAATTATCATTCCTAGGATACAAACCCTAGAGATTTCTTGTTCAAACCTTTGCGAGGGTTCATAGACCAACACAATTGATTTTAACGTAATACATCAAGACTTTTCCTTTCAGCCGTTTCTCAACTTGCTAGGGTTTTGTAAACCCTATACTTCCAATCTGCAAGTTCTCTTTTATGCCCAAATGCCAAACCCCTAAAGTCCATTATTGTTTTCAAGGAATGATTTTTATTAGTCATATTTGAGCATTAGATCTAAACACATCAATCTTCTGTCCAACATGTCTTCTTTACTTGAGTGATGACACCAACCAGTGAATCTTGCAACTTTTCTCTTGGATACGAAAGTAACAAGTTTCCATCAACGCTTAAGACAATCAACGCTTCGAACTGCTTACTTCAAGGAGAACAGTCATCTTCTTGCAATGCATTTGGTATAAATCTCGAAGTCCTTTCATTATGTATAGAACAAAAGTTTCTTGAGGATTCAACTTGCTTTCTGAGACTTCACAACCTTCTATTAATGGTGCTTCTTTGCTTTGGGAGAGTTTTAGACTTATTATGCCACTCAGACTTTTCAGATCTCTCTTCAATCTTCGGTTAGATACAGATCTTGGATTTTCACTAATGCTAAAAATCCTTGTCATTCTTCCACAAAGATGTCAAATTTGGATTGTAGCTTGGACTAGTTTACTTTCTATTCCACAGAGACAAAGAACTTTGCAACAATAATATAGCTCATATTTCCTTTCTTATAAAAGCTCAAACCTTGATCCACATAGAGAATTGGATTATCTTAGATGAACTATATCACCTGGATCATTATTATGCATTGATAAATACCACAGGAATGTAATTCGAACAAAGATGAATTTGATGCTATAGACAACTATCAAGTCAATGTTGAAGATGGGCTTCTAAAGTCTCAATAGGGCCTCTTATTTACTGTAATCTCAGAAGTTTCGCACATTGGTTAATAGCCATTATAACTAGATAGTAGCAATAAGTGTAGCAACAAGTGTAAAATCTTCATGCCTTCAAAATCTCGGTTATTCAATTGTGATATATGTATTGAAGAAATATCTCCCGCACATATCTATACCAAGTTTTAAGTCAATTCGACTTTAGGAAGTTAAACATTTTTGGCACAAGAATATTTGAGCGACTTATATGCTGGCACAAATTCTTTAGGTATTTGAGCGACTTATATGTTGGCACAAATTCTTTAGGTATTTTAGGGTTAGCTTTCTTGATGAAGTTGTATAGACCATGAGAAATCAATGAACATTGTCCTTATTGTTGACTTGTAGTGTGCTCAGACCTCAGTGGATTTCTTGAAATGTGCTTTCGCTACTTTGGCTGAGGCAATTTTGGACTAGTCTTTTTGGCCTTGTAAAGGTCATTAGTACTTGAACAACGGCTACCCAGGGGCGACGCATTGGCTTCCGATAGCTACTCTGGAAACGCCACACCGTTAAAGGTACAAGTTAATTTTGAAATCCTCATATTCGAGGGTCAGATAGACGCAGATGCCATCGATAAATGGTTAAATATGCTAGAGGGTTATTCTTTTGTTCATGATTTTTCCAGTCGGGAAAAGATTATTTTCGCTCTTCTCAAAGCAGCCCCCCACATCAAGGACTGGTGGGAAACCTACCACGAACAAAAGGATGAAAGTACGGGCGCACTATTTTCAGCCGCACCCACTTGGAATTCATTTCGGGATGCCATCAAGGAGTAGTACTACCTTGTCAAAAGATATGAGGACAAATACATAAAGTGGACCATGCTGCGGTAGGGAAGGGACCAAGAAGTGCCAAAGTTCACAAACATTTTTCATACCCTTTGCACACAGTTGGGTATCAAGGATTCTGAGCTACATTTGGTACTCAAATATCGCTACTGCCTACACATGTACATTCGGGAAGAGATGGAGTTCTTGAACATCTCCTCGCTCGGCATGGCGTACCGATACGCTGTCAAGATCGAGTAGAAGTTTAAAAAGAAGAAGCGAGACTTTGGATCTGCGAATCCGAAGACCAAAGGACAAAGCCAAGGCGGGGTGACCCAAGACAGCCCGTCGAAGCCACAAGAAAAGAACAACACCACGAAGTCAAAGAAGGACACAAGAAAGTGGTGTGAGTTCCATAAGAGCCCCACTCACAACACAAGTGAGTGTCGGACCAAGCAGTCGTTGGTGGCCGAGTTGAAGGCTGCAAAATCAGATGCATGTTCCGACCCTAAGTTAGAACCCAACAAGGGGAATGGCAAAGGGAGGCAGACCATTGATGTGGAGCCTAGCGCCACTGTTGCCACTGCCAAGGTCTAGAAGCATGAGCTCGAAGATCCAAAGGAGGGGGATCGTCTTTTCCACTCACAGATGTGGGTGAAGGGTTCGCCGCTACAATTCATTGTTGATAGTGGGAGCCAAAAAAACTTCATTTCAGTAGAGGTCGTGAAGCAGTTGGGCCTACCGACTACACCACACCCGCAGCCGTACAGTATCAGGTGGTTTCACCAAGGACGAGATCTCCGAGTTCACTAGTAGTGTCGCCTTCCCTATAGCATCAAGCCCTTTATAGATGAGGTATTGTGTGATGTTGCACCTCTGGATGTTTGTGATGTATTATTAGGCCAAGCATACTTGTGGAGGCAACATGCTGTGTATGAGTCAAGACCTCGCACTGTTATTATTACTTTGGGTAGTTCATTATATAGGATACCGGAGGTAGCCCCACCTACCGCCACCTCTTTGATCTTTGCTAAGAAATGCAGCAAGATTGTCTCCTAGACTAGGAAATTCGTTTTTTGTCTGGTTTGTTCCCAAAGTAAGGGGAAGATCGTAGCCATATCCATGACCCGCGCGAAGGGTTCCTCCATGCAGCAACAACAGCAAAGGGATACGGTCATGACAGAACACAGGAACAACTTCTCCTCACCCACAGGGGTACCACACAAGTTTCAGGTGGGTGACAAAGTTTGGTTACATTTGCAAAAAGAACGCCTTACAAGAGCCCATCAAAAGCTTAGACCACTCCGACATGGTCCTTACAACATTACTAAGGCTATGGGAAACAATGCTTTGGAGCACAACATTCCTCCATTCCTTTGCTTGCACCAAGTGTTCAATGTGGAACGCCCTCTACTATGCTTCCCACCATTACTGGACACGTCAAAGATTGCATAACAACTCACCAAGGACCAAGTTCAGCAGATGGAGGAACTCAACGCAATGGGACCATTGCTTCCTAAGGGGGGAGGAATGATCCAGGTGGATGTTGCTGGCCACCCACCTATCCCACTTGGACCCCCACAACTGTCTCTTTCAACTTTTCAGTTTCCTTAATTGTATCACAGTTTACTATTTTTAGTAGTTTTTTGGGTCTTGAACTTCCGGACCGTTTTGAGCCTAAATGACGTTTTTGGAAATGGGAGCACATGTGTCCATGGCGATGTTGCTCTTCCCAAGTTGTAGTTCTCGGTTCGATCTTCTAACGAGATATTGTGCGTGTCAGCAAAGACGTTGCCAAGGTTACGACCCCGGGAAGTTGATGTACCAATTTACCCAAACGGGGCCCACAGTTTGGTGTTTCATCTTCTAGGGTTAGGTTTTTGGATGTTTAGGGTTTTCCATTGTTTCTCAGAATAAATTGGGCTTCGAGCCTCGTTATAACACAGTTCATAGGCATGTAGCTGCCACATTTCTTCACAAAGATAAGCTACTATCGCCCTAGTTGGTTTATTTCATTTTTTGTTTGTAAGCATATTTCAGTATTTTAAATTAATGAAATGAAGTATTATTTCCATTGCATCTTTGTGTATATGGTTATCTCTGTATTTTGTTGCGTTCCTGTTTAAATTCGGATCAATCGAACTCTTGCTGTCCTCAGCAATGCCTCTGGCTTACTTTCTGGATCTGCTGTTCTTGACACTGAGTCACTCAGCTTTGTTGCTACTCACGAGACACCTAGATATAGGCTGCTAGCCTGTTTTTTGTTGTTGTTGTTTAATTTACACTTTTACTTCTATGTTGCTGTCCCTGTAGCCGTTGCTGTCCACCTCTTCTAGCAACTGTCTCCACTCGACAACTAAAGATTTTGATCAGAATGATGGTAATGAACAAGAAGGTGTGATAGGTAATGATGAAAATGAAAAGGATATCAAACAAGAAGAAAGTGATCATGGAAATAAAGATGAGGGTACAGATTTCTTGTCATCCTAGAGGATAGAGGATATTCAGGATTCGCTTAGAAGATGAGGACTATCTTGACAAACAAGAAGATGAACAATATCATAACAATGAGGAAGATGATGAAGAAGATCCACATGAAGATGAAAATGATCTCAACAACAATCGTGATGACAAGGATAGTCAAATGTCGGGCAAGGGCAGTGGCAGCGGTGACAGTTGCCCATATGGAGAAGTTAGAGGAGGATTAAGTGTGATTCATGACCTTGGCGTGAGGGCACTATACTGTAGCTACTGCAACACCTATGGTCCTGATAGTCTTACCAACATTGGCCACTTACTGTGGACAAACAATCTGAGCGTGGAAGATTATCAGGACCTGCTCGACCGTGGTTGGAAAAGAGAAAATGGTAGAAATCTTGAGTTATCTGTACCTCAACTGACCTGTTGCTCAACTTACACGATCCGCTTCCGGACCCATGAATTCGTCCCGTCTAAAGAGCAAATCACTGTAAACCGCCCAATGCAACGATTCTTGGAAGGCACTTATGTTCCCAAAACCAAACCTGAAACAAATAGTGCGACTACCCGCAGTGATTTAGAAAGTACTAAGGATATTCAAGATAAATTGGAGGATGAATATTCATCAACAACACTTGGAATATTAACCTCGACCACAAATGCAGGTGAGTCGGAGGATGAAGATTCATCAATAACAGAAGCAGAAAACGCGAAGCAATCCGCAGCAACCGGGATTATTGCAACTAAACTTGATTCTGTAGTGAAGTTCTACGTAGAAACTGGACGCCTAGCCTTTGATATTTTTTTTCCGAATGCGGAGGTGAGAAAGGTGACGGCCCGGATGAAAAATTTGAAGGGGTTTTGTAGAGACTTGGAATACACCAGCAATACTTCATTTCAGATTACTGCTGCCATCTCCAAGAAACGAACTACAGAACAGAAAAATGTTGATCAGATGGGAATTATGAGACCAGGAGAAAAAGATGATGATGTTTCTGCCACTGTAATAATAGAGAAATTAGCTTCCAGGCTACAACTTGAAATCTTGGACGTAGAGCAGACAACAGGGTTCATTGTCCAAGCCAGCAATGGCCATCTTAATTTCCTAATTGACCATAATATTGAAACTAATTTTGCAACGGCTGAAGAACGATCTACCTGCAAATTGAGAAAAACTGGAATCACTGCCAGCAAAAGATCTGCAGAGTTCGATAACATAAGTGACGAGAATTCTCGGCCCAGCAAGAAACACAGGCTGGAGATTCGAATGAAGAATATTATGATAAGCATTGTACAAGGAGCAGGATGCGTGACCATTGAGTTTCTGAATGAGTGCCCATTTGGCGTTTGGCCATCCGCAACACAAATGGACGGCCAAAGATATCTGGAAACAGGACATTCGTGGACGATGCCACTCACTGTCGGTTCGACAGATGACAGTTCAATACTCTGCCAATTTTTTGGGGGGCTGCCGTCAAAGCGTTGTGACCTTCGGGTTGATTTCGGTATATAATAACTATATATTATATATAGTACATAATAATATATCAAAAATTAAATCAATCATATAATTAAATATATAAATATATATATATATATACAATTTAATTATAGGATTGATTATTTATATATATATAAATATATATATATATATATAATATAATAAAAGTCAAAGTCAAAAGAAATATATATATGTATATATATAAAATGAAATTAAAAATAAAAATAAACAAAAAAATATATAGAGAGTTATTTAAAAAAAAATTAGAGAGGAAAGAAAAGAAAAAAAAGACAACCTTGGACTCAAAATAGAGTTATTAGCAAATTATAGAGCCACCAATGACAACCACCTTCCACCTTCCATATGCCGAGACGACAACCGTAAAGACAATTGCCAATAATTCATAACAATTAAATAAATAAAATAAATATAAAGATTAAATAATTAGGTTCAATAGTCATTAAGTTAAGTGAAAAGGCATGTCTAAAAGACATGCCCATTCACGAAAAGTTACCTGCTGAGGTATAAAAGCAGGGCATCATTGTAACATTCAAATAATCTTATATCATCTTATACAATTTTATATATTAATAAATTATTATTATTAAATACTTGTGTATATTTTTACATTCAAGTCTACAAGCTATCAGTTTTCTTGCTTCCGCCATAGTTTTTATGCTTCACAATCCAGGGAGTGCATAGTCATAGTGGTGTTTAATTCTATGTAAACTTAGATTAGTATTAGGTTTGTAACTCCACTCCCAACCATTGACAGACTAATTGTTGGAATTTCTAAGTCTAACCCGTTAGAAACCCTTCATGTACTTTGTGATTTATTCCTACCTACTTGTTCTGTTAATTAACAAGTTATTTACCATGTAAATACTGGAAATAAATACAAGTGCATGCTCAACACATTACAGATCATCAACTAAAGGAAACAGAAACAAGCACACAACTAACACCGTTGTTTTTGGACTAATGTCTCCGGAAAAACCCAATGTGGGAAAATCGGTGTAGTTATCTGAGGGTTTGATTTATTAAGCAGTTTTAGAATACAATCTGGGTGCCAAACCCTGCTCACCCAACAGAGAAAAATTTCAGTAGTAGTACCTCTCTACTTGGAAGCAGATATTCCGGCTGAAACCCCGGATAAACACTCTGACAGTGCCACAGTTCCAGTCTGCCCCACAAAACCCCAACGTCAGCCTCTAGGGACTATGTTAGTCTTTCTTTGGCCCAACGTTAGACTAGCGTCACTCTAGCTTGGTCTGCGTCAGCCTTTGGAGGCACTACGTTAGTCTTCTGGCCCTCTGCGTCACTTACACTGGCACTACGCAACTCCTGGCTACCTCTGCAGGAACCCTTGGCTGCTTCTGCATCCCTCTCTCCGGCTACTGTGCTGATCTTCCTGGTGCTATCTCTGCATCTTTTCTTCTGTATTCACTGCCCTTTAGCTGCAACTCTGATCACTCTTTCAACTTTCTCAGCAAACCCAGCCCCAAAAAGTTGAAATCTTGATCTTTTGGTGTGTTCTCCAAGTGACCTTCAAGCCTCCTCTTATACTTTTCTCATTGACAAATCAACGACCGAGATTAAGTCTCTAATCAACGTCTAAGATTAGAGCTGGCTTGATCCATGACTTTTGGACCATTCTAACACAGTTTTATATTAATTCACATCAATATTTTATTTTCCCTAAGTTTAGACTTAGGGACTCCATTAAAAATATTAATTATTTTAATATCTCCTAAACTGTTTAGAATCTGCCCAAACCATTTCTGAGTATTGGAGATCTCATGTGCCTCAGCCTCTTCACCAATTTTTGCAGTTAGAGCACATTCGATGCCACCCCAAATCAACACTCTCTCTTAGCGAGGACTGTGCTTTATTAATACTCCTCACTGAGTATCACCCTGATCATCTGGCATCGGTCCTTGTGCTGATGCTAGGCTTGCTGCCCAACATCCTTTGCACTGCTGCTTCCTGTACTGCTACCCATGGCCCTATCACTGCCATTGCTGCCTCCATACTGCAACTCCCTCTGCATCCGTTCTACTGCCCATGGCCCTACCACTGCCACTGCTGCATCTGCACTGCAACCCCTCTCATCATGCTGCATTATGCTACCCATAGCACTACCATTACTAACTGCTGCACTACAACTCAGTTACTGAGAAGTAAGTAACTGATCTCCTAACTTTGACATCTCTGTGAAGCTAGAGACACCCTCGATGCTGAAACTCCCTCTGTTGTTGACAAGTGCTCCCTCTCTGACCTCTGCACTGCTGCAACAACTCTATGCATCTCACACCGTTGCACACCTCTCTGTGCCATCTTGCATTGGTGCAACACTCCCGTGCTTCTCGCACTGCTGCCTCACTTTGTCTTGGGAATCCTGCACTGTAGCTCCCTTTGTCGCTCCATCTGCATCCGTCTCTACTGACATCACCAATACTGCTACTCCTCTTCGGGGCTCCCGTAGCAAGGTCTAATCCAAGAGGCTGGGTACTTCGAGGATCTTGCCCCTCATCGCCTGTAGTCCGTCTGACTACAGCTCGATGTTTCTCCACTTCTGCTCAAGTGGCGTGTGAGTACTCCACTTCCTTCTTCGCCCTTGCTGGCACTACCTTGGTCTTGGAAGCCTCTCCTTTGCTCTTCTTCTTCGGACACTGGCTCGTATAGTGACCTAGTTCCCCATAGTTGAAGCATGTGACCTTGGAGAGGTCTTTCTTCTTCCGTTTCTCCTGCTTTCCCTCAGATGCTAGGGCAGCATCCTCCTCTTTCTCCTTCTTGATTTTGATCCCCTTGCTGCTACTTCCCGCCTTGCTCAGCCTTTTGATCTCTTCTTGGCGAAGAGAAGCGCACATTTCCTCCTAATTTGGAAGGGTCGCCCTGCCTAGTATGCTCTGGACAAACGCCTCGCAGTCTTCTGAGACTGCGTTTAGGGCTGTTCTCACCATCAATTCTTGATTCGGCGTGGCCCCTATCGAATTCAGCTGATCCCGGATCTCCTTCAATCGACCGAGGAAGGGGTCGATTTGTTCTCCCTTCTACATCTGGTATGATCGCAGCGGATTTTCTAGTAACATCCTTCTCTGCACATAAGTATTCTAGTACAATTTCTTTAGGGCTTCCCACATCTCATTTGCCGTGTCCTTTTCAACAATATGTGGTACTACATGGTCCTTGACCCCGTCAAGAATGAAGCTCTTGGCCCTCGCCATTGCCTCCTCATACTTGTCGTTATCAGCTAGGTCAACTGGGATAGCTATCGTCCTCAAGGCGAAGTGCTTGACTCGATTCCTGTCGAGAACGAATAGGATTCGGGTCTTCCAGACTACAAAGTTTGAGGCTCCATCCAGTTTGTCCTGGTCTCTTACCCCGTTCACTGCCATCTCGCTGCTCCTTTACTTCCCTCCTGGAAATTCTTGGTGTGACTCCCTCTGAGCCTCGGTTTCCCTCCTGGAAACCCTTCTGCCAATGTCGAGATGCCCCCACTCCGATTGTTAGTGTAGTTGCACCACTGATTCGGATTTCTGGGCTAGAAATACTCGGTAGCAACTCCCTCCTCCTTGGTCTTGCCCTGTTAGGTATTGTTCTGACTACAGTACCCCACCATCTCCACTCTGCAACCTACACATAGCCTCCTAAACCCCAACGAACTGAAGGTTAGAGCTCCTAGGCTCTGCGCAATCCCGACACCGGTAAATCAGCTTCCTCAGTCAACTACGTTAGCCCTCCTGGCCTCTGCGTTGCTCTGCGTGAGCCTGTGTTTACCTCCCTTAGCCTCTGCGCTGCCTCTTGCTGGCTCAATCTTGAAGATGCAAGCACTGCATCACCCCTTCCTTGCTGTTACTCTGCTAAGAACAACTTCTGTCACTTGGGGCAATTGTTTTCTGCTGCTGCTGCTTTGCTCGGTTGATGTCCTCAGTTCTCCTACGATTTACAACCACGCTTTGATACCATGTTGGAATTTCTAAGTCTAACCCGTTAGAAACCCTTCATGTACTTTCTGATTTATTCCTACCTACTTGTTCTGTTAATTAACAAGTTATTTACCATGTAAATACTAGAAATAAATACTAGTGCATGCTCAACACATTACAGATCATCAATTGAAGGAAACAGAAACAAGCACACAAGTGACATCGTTGTTTTTGGACTAATGTCCCCAGAAAAACCCAATGCATGAAAATCAGTGCAGCTATCTGAGGGTTTGATTTATTAAGCAATTTCAGAATACAATCTGGGTGCCAAATGCGGCTCACCCAACAGAGAAATCTCGGCAGTAGTACCTCTCTACTCGGAAGCAGATATTCCGGTTGAAACCTCGGATAAACACTCTGGCAGCTCCATAGCTCCAATCTGCCACACGAAACCCCAACGTCAGCCTCTAGGGATTGCGTCAGCCTCTCTGGCCCAGTGTTAGCCTAACGTCACTCTGGCTTTGCCTGCGTCGGCCTCTGGAGGCACTGCGTCAGTCCTCTGGCCCTTTGCGTCACTCACGCTCGCCCTTTGAGGCACTACGCAGCTCCTGGCTGCCTCTGCGTGAGCCTTGGTTGGCTCTGCGGGAACCCTTGGCTGCTTCTACGTCATTCTCTCCAGCTACTGCGTTGATCCTCTCGGTGCTATCTCTGCCTCTCTGCTTCTGTATTCACTGCCCCTCAGCTGCAACTCTGATCACTCTCTCAACTTTCTCAGCAAACCCAGCCCCAAAAAGTTGAAATCTTGATCTCTTGGTGTGTTCTCCAAGTGACCCTCAAGCCTCTTCTTATACTTTTCTCGTTGACAAATCAACGACGAGATTAAGTCCCTAATCAACGGCTAAGATTAGATCTGGCTTGATCCATGACTTTTGGACCATTCTAACACAATTTTATATTAATTCACATTAATATTTTATTTTCCCTAAGTTTAGATTTAGGGACTCCATTAACAATATTAACTATTTTATTATCTCCCAAACTTTTTAGAATCTGCCCAAGCCATTTTTGGGTATTGGATATCTCATGTGCCTTAGCCTCTCCACCAATTTTCGCGGCTAGAGCACATCCGATGCTACCCCAAATCAACACTACCTACAGCCCCCTAGCTTAGGACCAAACCAGGGATTCTAGAGGTTTATTCCCACCACCACCCTGCACATAGATGTGGGCTTATACCGGGATTCCAGAGGCAATTCTCCTCCACCCATTCATTGATGAGGGACTCCAGAGATGAAATTTCTCCACCCTCACCTGATTCAAGGATATCAGAGATCTTCTCTGCCCTTCAAGGATTCCAGAGAAGTACTCCACCCTGAAATTGCAAATTCAGTACCTCCACCCTATGTTGGGAGTCCAGAGGTACAAAATATGATCATTGAGAAATAGAAACTAGTGAAGGGCAACCAAATGGCCTCCACTCATGAGGGACTCCAGAGTGTCATTCTCCACCCTTTGTTTAGTTAAGAACCCTAGTGAACCAATAGCAGCTATGTTTAATATCACACATTTTCACGCACTAGAAGAGACTAGCCAATAGTCATGGCTGCAGTCTTTCTGCCCCTGGAAAATAATGCCAACCATGTGGTAGCATTCTAGGATATATATGACAATCACATTACTATAGGACCATGCTGTGCACAGAAAGCTTAGAAATCATTTATGTAATATGTTTAAACATCATGGACAATGCCAAAAAAAATAGTGTAAGCAATTGAAATCACAAACAAGGTTTCATGGAATAGCCAATTACGCCTTTGTTGATCTATATCCTAGGGTTTTGAATGGTCTGACTCACCTCTGGTGCTATGACCTTACAACTCATGTAGGACCCAGGTCTATTCTGCTTCCTTCGTGATGCTACTAAGACCTGTGTGTTTGTCGTATCTCCTACAACAAATACACTTATTTTTTCTCGTCGGTTACTTCTTGCTCCTTTTTGCATTCCACAACTTTGTCCTCATCCTGCTTCCCTCTTCTCTCTCCCCCCCTGCTCCTCATCTAACTCCCTTCCCTTTCTACTATTTGAATCCATCTTTCTTGGTTAGTTAGGGTTCTAGGTAGTTAGGCCAGCCTAACTGTCTCACATAAACAATCTCGTAGGCGATGGAAGTCTTCAATGGCCAAGTGCATTTATTTTCTTGAAGTCTACAATGGTCACATAGACATATTCATTCACATTAGCCATATGAGATCCAAATGAATTTACATTAGCTATGTATAATCTAATATAACCAACTGCATTGACATTAGCCACTTGTGAAATATAAAGTAACCCAATATATACATTTTCTTGAAATAGCCACATAGGGTTCATAAAGGCCATGTACATGCCTTATATGTATTTACATTATTTCCAATTAATAACTAAGCATTTAAGCATGTTCATACATATATGGATAGGCATGTTTACTAACTTTTCCATATGTATACACTGACCACTGAACAATTACAATGATTCTACAAATGCAATGTGATCAAATGAAAGTACCATGACTGAAACCATCAACACAACTTCTACCTTCTTGCAAGATGACTAGGGTCATTACACTAGCGGCACTGTTTGTCATTGCTGCCCTTCTCGTGCAATTGTCTACTGTCTTTTCCTCACTACGTGGCTCCCTTCCTTGCTGTGTCTAATCTTCTGTAACCATGACCCAACAACTCCCCTTTGTGGTCGATTGACCACAACTTTTCGTTGGTCAGTTGGGTTTCTTGGTGGTGAGGTACTCTCATGACATCATTGGCTGGCCGATGGGTGGTTGCCAATCACCAACTTTCAAGCCACGTCCCTTATATATATATATATATCTTATTTTATTTTATTTTACAGGATGGTCCACTTTAAAATTTTGTCCCCGTCCACACAAGTTTTTTTTTTCTTGGACACAAGATTTTTTTTTCACTTTAGGGCATTGTACAATTGATTTACTTGGGCCTCTTTAGAAGATAATTTCAGCTCGTACAATCAAAGGTTGAACCTGGCCTTGGCGATCTAGTACGAACTTGGCACATGTGATTCAAAGATTAGATTTCTTTAGAGTTTCTGCTTTGATACCATGTTAAATTTTCTTGCCCTAGCAGTCTCACTATTAGTTTATAGTAGAATTAAATCAATAGAATAAAAAGCATAGCTAGGGTACTAACAACATTAAATACTGTGAAATCAAATTCACCAATCTCAATCACAAAAATGACACAGATTCTATCCAATTGTAGAATTGAGACTTCTGTGATCTGTCATAGTTATAAGAATAGCTTCGGCGTGAATCACATAAAAATGACCTTTGTCGACGCGTTTCGAACCACTAGTGTGGTTCATCGTCAGGACAAGTTGAAGACACAGATCTGGCCTAGCAAGTTAAATAGACTGAGCAGAGACTCCAACGGCTATATAACGGCTATTTTT